>JAVJIF010014311.1:0-121924 GCA_038442645.1 Agave tequilana | reverse complement strand
CCTTGGTAATAGCAAGATAAACTTTATGACCTAGGGTTTGTAAATAAACGGTCATCCTAATCTTCCAAACATGAACGTTTGAAGGGTCATATATAGGAGGGGTCATGAAGGCCATGATAAACTATATGTGTGCAAACAAATAAATGCAAATAATAGATTAGCAAGCAAATGGATCTCACTCCTAGGATGTTAAGCCTAAGTATCAGGAGCACTAGCTCTGATACCAATTGAAAAGGGAACACCTAGAGGGGGGTGAATAGGTGTTAGTGCTAATCTAAAACTAAATGCAAAACTAAGTGCGCTAAATGCGGAAGCTAATGCAAATGTTGCACAAACTAATACAATATAACAAGTGTAGGCAAATTCCCCTTGCGAGGCTCTGGACTAACTCCTCTTGATTCCCCTTGAAATGAGTTGAGGCGCTATGTGAAGCGGATGAGTATAAGTTAGGCACACACACACACAAGCAATCCAAGCAATGTGCACACACAATCAAGCCAAGCAATCAAGGATATAACAATATGGAGTATGCAATGGCAACACAAGCAATGTATATAATATGCTATGAAAGAATAATGCTCAACACAAGCAAATATGATATGATGTTATGTATGATGCTTTGCACAAATAAATGAGAGATAGAGTTAAGAGAAATTGGATCAAACGCAAACACACGGATATGTTTCGAGGTTCGAGCCCCTAGCTCTACATCCCCGCCTAAACCACCGTGTAGGATTTCCAATCCACTATACCGTCCACCGAGGACTCCCACCGAGGGAACCTTCACCGAGAAGGATTTGTACAACAATGAAGTACCGAACTCCTCTCTCAAACAACCACCTCACAACCGAGGGGTTGGCCCTTAGCCAAACAACCACAACAACCAACACCTCTACCGAAGAGGGTTTACAACCAAACTCCACCTCTCACTAGAGGGAGCAAACAATCACCCGATCACCTCTACCTAAGAGGGATACAACAAGAATAAGGGTGTTTACAACAAGTGGTTCCAAAAACCACAAACTCAATCTCTCTTTTCTTTTCTCTTTTCTTTTCCACAAAAACAAGATCCTAATAGATTAGGATAGGTGATAGCTCAAGTGTGGAAAACTAGGTGTTTGGAAAACAAGCAACAAAGAAAAACACTTGGGAAAATTCTTGCAAAAGATATAGAATGAAAAACAAGACAAATCTCCCAAAATCCTCTTTTCTTTGATTTTTCCAAAAACCTAAAACAATAAAAATTAAATCTTTTTAGCACAAAAACTATTTTGAAAACTTGTTTAAACACTAGAGAATCACTGAAATTTTTCTTCTTGAAAACCTTAGCCAAAAACCCAAAGAGATGGGGTTTATATAGGCCCAATACAAAACTAGCCGTTAGAGCTGAGCTGGCAGCTCTGACAGGCAACGGTCGACCGGCCCGTCGACCGCCAACGGTCAGAAATATGACCATTGGGCAACAGCGGTCGACCGGCCCGGTCGACCGAAACAAACAAAGAGCAGAACTCTCTGCAGCGGTCGACCGCCCGGTCGACCCAAACAAACAGAGAGCAGAGCTCTCAGACCCGGTCGACCCGTACGGTCGATCGAGTTTGTGTCTGCCAGACGTGCACAAGTTTGTGCACGTCGGTCGACCCTATGGGTCGACCGGACCTTGGTACGGTCGACCCGTACGGTCGACCGACCGCCTGTCAACACAAACCTGGGTCAGAAAAACTGAGAAAAATGTTTTATAAAAATCTTTTATCTTTTCTGAAAAACCCATAAAACTTGTTTTAACATTTTATATTGAAACACAAACAGGTGATAAAAATTTCAAGACATATATTAATCATATCAATTCATTTTTGAGTCTTGCAAATTTTATCAAAAACAAAAACCGGTATTTTATCAAACTTGATTTTTCAACACATGGATAGGGACATCAAAATAAGTTTGTCTAGCAAGTTTAAAGCATAAATGTATATCTAGAACATATCTAATATACATAGGAATAAAATAAACTTGTTTTGATCTACTATTCATGAAAACCAAAATCCAAATTATGAAACGTGTGTGTATGTGCACTTGAGCATATCAACTATACTAAGCTTTACAAATGGATCTAAAACACCTAAACTAACTAGGATACCTAAGTCTTCTTGATGATCTTCATCTTCAAGTTGACTTGCTCCAAACTCCATCCATGGGCTAGGCAATGTATGATCTTGAAGCTTTGGCCCTGGAATCATCATGAAAAGCTTCTAAACTCTTTGTTGAAGCTAATCACCAACTAATATCTTGGTTAATGATCTGAAACTTAAACAACACAAGATTATTAGTAAACATAACTACATGAGTTAATCATCATCAAAACTAGAGTGGAAGGCCTTTAAGCCAACAAAAATATGAAGATGATAATGTACTGTCGGATCGTGAAAAAAATATTTGGATGTTGGAGTTTTAAGCCGTCTCCTTAGATTATAATCTAAGGAGACCTACTAAGAGCACTTTACCCTATATATATATATATATATATATATATATAATATATATATATATATATATATATATATATATATATATATATATATATATAGAGAGAGAGAGAGAGAGAGAGAGAGAGAGATAGACTTGTATCCTTTCAAAAGGATTTGATCCCAGATCCTTCCCACTCAAATTCAACCCTCCAACATTCGAATACAAGATCCACTCCGTTGAAGTTGATCTATACTATTTCAAGTATCTATAAACCAAAAATCAAGTGTTTTAAATACTTTTTGCCCATCCATCAAGCGACGCAAATTGGACGGCCGAAAGTAGTGAGTTGGTTAGATCTATGTCTTTAGACATACAAATTCTCGATCCGGCCATTTCATTATGATCTAAACATTTAAAACCCCTATAAACTAATTTTTGTTAGATTTCAAATGTTCTAGACCGTTAAACTAACCAACTCACTATTTAGGCCGTCCGTTTTTTCCCTACTTGATGGATGGGCAAAAAGTATTTAAAACACTTGATTTTTGGTTTATAGATACTTGAAATAGTATAGATCAACTTCAACGGAGTGGATCTTGTATTCGAATGTTGGAGGGTTGAATTTGAGTGGGAAGGATCCGGGATCAAATCCTTTTGAAAGGATACAAGTCTATATATAATATATATATATATATATATATATATATATATGGTGACTCACTTTATCATGGATAACATTATTTGATTTATTAGATCTGTTGATGCTTGAATTTATTATTCGACTCTTATTGGAGTGGAGATTGACTTAAAGTTAAGAAGTAGTGTAGACTGGATTAATATGAATTAATAGAGCACATGGATATAGTGGATTCAATAATCTGTTACTGAGATATTATTGTCCTATCATTTCATTATAGATTGTTTACCATTTCGAATTTAGGATTATTTTTAGTATATCTTTGACTGTACTTGACTGGACCTAGTGATTAGCCTAGTTCATGTTTGTGAATGACTGGTACATTTTATATAAAGTATTATGAGGCACTTGTTTGGTAATTATTTAAATAGGTATCTTTTTAAATATTGAGGGCTGATAGAATATGATGCTATTTTACTAAAAGACTGAATCTACCTTGATGCTTAGAACTATGTATGGACTTAATTAGATTTAGAGTTGACCTGAGATGTATATTCTTTATGTTAGATATTGTGATTGACCTTGAATAGAAATGAGAATGCGTGATGATCTTGATCGATGATCTTACTGTTATTCAATGGTGAGGATATGACTAAACATAACTGACTGTTTATGCGAGACTCTGATATACTGGTGACTGGAAGATGGATATACTGATAATATAAAGAATTAGAGTAAATCGACATGAATGAGATAGCTGGTTATTTATTTATTGCGGTGATCGTTTACCATATCAGATACTTCGACATAGATTGATACTTGATTTTCATGATGATTGTATTAGGACTACTGGTTGATGGATCAGTTTACTATTGTATCTTAGTGCAGATGGATGAGATATTGATCAGTTCTAGATGAGACTGTCTATTGAGCAGTATTCAGACTTGTTATTATATTCATGTTATTGAAAGTTACTGGAAAAATATTGTCAGATCGTAACACCTGTATTGTTCCATTCTTCTACCGTCTACACGGTAATATTGTTCACATTGTTACTGTTACATCATTGAAATTGTTACTGTCACCGTATCATTCTAGTAATCAAAATAATATGGATATTGATTATTCTAAATAATAATATAATAGACAACTTACACCGGGATTGAGAAAATTTATGGAGGAGACAATGTTTGTATTTTGGGTGGACGTAGGATACAGGTTGCGCAGCCGAGATACAGTTCCACTGCAGGGTTCCAGAAGATGACTGACATCCCGTATTGTTCATATTGTTATTATTATTGACTATCTAACGGTAGGATCTGGTTCAGCGCCAGGTGATTGGGCCGTGATTCAGGGTATGTACGAAACCCACTTAAAATATGGACAATATCTCTTCTATTGATTTCAATAACATAGGACTTCAATTGACACATGTGATAGGCGTAGTATGGGATGCGTCTATTACAGGTGAAAATTAGTGTTTGCTGACATAATTGATAACAAAACTAAAATCTTATATTAATATTACAGACTGAACATGAATATATACATGTTATAATAGATATCTGATTATACACTGGATCCTAGCATGACTTTTTCTTCTGACATTATATATATATAGACTGTGATAGATACCTGACCTGATTGGACATTTGATTTCTGTATTGATTGATTTTATTGCTCTCTTTCATATTTCATATGTTATATCTGTCTTATTCCAGTACTTCTTATCATTATGTACACACTGTTTATATGCATGTGCACTTCTCTTTTATTTTACACACTCATTAGGTCGCTTCCTAATGACCCTAGATTTGCACATCCAGATATTGGACATTTTATTCTTTGATCAGGTTTCGTTGAGATTGTATATGTTGCGAGGAGTTGGAGTCTCTATCGGTTCTGGTATTATTGCCTTCCTTTATTTTCGCTATTATTTTTTGATTTATGTATATCAAACTTGCTTCTATCCCATTTCTTATTTCATCTGAAATCACGTGTAGACATTATATGTATTATTGCAGTGATGTTGATTCTTCATAGTGATTATATAGCTCGTTCAGGTTTTAGGCTTAGCGTGTATATGTGGGTATTTTTCTCGCTTATTTATATCACTGACTCTCGTCGCGACTCTGTTTCTATATATTTTGGGAAGTGAGGCGTGACAGATTCAAATATGAGACATTTTTGTGAATATTGCAATCATGGTCATAGTCAGTACTCATAAAAAAGAATGTAATCATGGTCGCGATCCTGTAAAGACTCAGAAATAAGACATTTTTTTTTAGGACTATGGTCATGGTCGCAGTCCTCATAAATAGTGTATTTTATGAGAACTATGATTATGATCGCAATTCTTAGAATTAGAACTGCGATCATTATGTGAGAACTGTGATTATAGTCACAATCCTCAGAAATAAGGTACTTTTGTGAGGACTGTGATCATAGTCATAGTCTTCTATACTGTGATTTTGTGAGGATTTCGATTAAGTCGCAGTCCTAAAAAATAGAGCATTTTCAAAGCGGTCCAATTTTTTTAAGCAATTACTTAAGGGCATTTTTGTTTTTCACTATTAATGAGTGTTTCAGCACTTGACACTTAGGGGCACATTCTTACTTTAAAAAAAGGAGTCGCTGAATCGAACAAAATTATGAAGTTGAGTTTTTTTTTTTTTACCCCTAATTACAACATAGGAGGTGTAGCGAAATGCCCCTTTTTTCAATGGTCCATGATTCTTTTATTTTGATTTTAAAATTAGGGTGAGGTAATTAGAAGTATAGCTAGTAGCCTGTTTATTGAAAAATAGCGTGGATGATTAAACTACCGATTTTTCCTTTGAATTTTTAAGTACCACTTTAAATTATTTTTGGAAATTGAAAGTGATAAACTAAAAAAAACAAGTGCACTGTTTGAGAATAAACCGAGTTACCAACTCCTTATTTATTACCGAAAGGCTTTGGGTGCATAATTATATTTGGTTGCTCACTTCTATTATACATCAATTACATTTTTGTCACGTGTAACAAAAGTTGAATTCCAATGAATAAAATTTGTTAAAAATGTTTGTATTTATTTTTGATAAATACACAAGTCTATATAAATTTATTTAGAATTTAGGTCAAATTGATATATTTGATTTGTTGTGATTTGAATAACCCCTACTGATAAGACTTCTTTGATTTAGAAAATGAATTATTATTATTTTGTTAACTTTATTGTTTATTATAAAACTCATATATGACTAATTGAAATATTCAAGGAATCAAAAATCGTACTCTACTTCTAATTAGGTGTTTTAGTTACAGAAAGAAAAACAAGAAACTCGCAGAAAAAAATCACTTGTTCTTCTTTATTTCTTCTCTCTATAATTTATTTGTTCCTTTTTTGAGTGAGAAGATGGGTCAAGAGTCGAGACCCCTTATTCTATTAAAGAGAGAATAATGAAACAAAGTAATACAATATGATAACCAAACACAAGCAACACAACTTTTGCATACAGAGAAACAAAAAGTTGAAAATATTAAAATGGATTTTGTATAAATTTGCTTATATATATTTAATGTAATAAAGAGTCAGAGAGTTCGGGCTCGGGACGGGTACGGGTGGTACTAGACCCAAACCCGCTTACTTAAGAAGGTACTAGGCCGGTCCCATTTATTC
The DNA here is from genome assembly GCA_038442645.1 of Agave tequilana. Lineage (NCBI taxonomy): Eukaryota > Viridiplantae > Streptophyta > Magnoliopsida > Asparagales > Asparagaceae > Agave > Agave tequilana. The sequence goes on along the minus strand of JAVJIF010014311.1, from coordinate 115,163 downwards.
GTGGGTCCTGAAGGTAGCTTCTCATATCCGAATCCGTTTTACCCACGGCACCAGGCCCATTTACTTGCACCCAGAACAATTGACTGAAGGTTGGAAAAAAATTACAGTAGACTCAATTGGAAGACCAAACATGAGAGGAAAATTTATCTAAAGTTATTTGCTTTGTTCAGTACATACACATCAATCAAAGGCTACACATTTTTTTCCCCACTTCCTTTCAAAATCTCAATAGCAGGTACAAACCCAATGAGGAGAAAATTACTTCATTACAGATAAATCTTTGATCATCAAGAACCAAAAAAAAAGATTGAAAAGCAAAGAAGCAAGGGGAAAGACACGCATTACGTACAAAATTCAGAATTGGGTCTTGTCCAAATTTCAAAACATATCAATCATCAAATAATTTTGATCTAGAACTCAAAACCAACATAATACATCAATTCAGATTGAGAGGGGGAGGCGGTGTCGCGGCGAGCAGAGAGGGAGGTGGTGTCGCGGTTAGGGAGAGAGTCTGGGAGGGTGCGACGAGGAGAGGGGGGATTAGGGTGATAAAGTGAAGGTCTCGGGTTTCTTACCTCTGTAGATATTTATAATTGGGTTCTAATACAGGAAAATGGTTAATTGGGTGTGGTTCAAGTAAAATCAGACCCGACTCATTTACTATTCAGGTTTACGGATTAACGTGTATACGAGTACGGGTTCAGAACAGCCCTTCTCATACCCGCCTAGACAAGTCGGGTCCGAACTCGACCCGTTGACAGGCCTAAATATATGTTGTTTTCAATTCTTAGCCACTCCACAACCATTAATCCTCTCTATTTCACCATGACACCATTTAACCTTTTACCTTTCACCTTCTCCGTGTTCATGCCACCACCTTTCATTTTCTCCTTGAAAGAGCCATGACCTTTCCTCTTCCACTCATTAAACTATGGTTCATTATATTCCCCCATAATATCTCTTTTCTTCATGGTTTATGCATTCCAAAAGCATCTCAATAGTTCTAATCTTCGTATGTTGATTTTATCCACTAATAAAAGTTATATTTTCCTTCTCATTATTTCGGTGCTCCTTTTTCTATTAGTGTTAGTCTTGAGGCTGTGATAAATTATTTTTCGAAGTGGATTCCAATTTTTTATGCTTGTTTTTCTCTACAATTTGTTCTTTTACATGTTACTTTTATTCTGAATATTATCACAAGTGAATACAAGATCCATAATTTTTGAAAAAGAAAAACAGTGACCCCTTGCAAAGGTGCAACAGAGAGTGGACGCCAACGACTTCCGACTCTCATGAAGAGGCAGCGGCGGAGGTCAAGGCGGCTACGGCGGCGAACTCCTCCACCCCCGCCACTGTCTCCTCATGCGTGAGTCCAATTTTGAACTTGTGACCTTTAGTGTATATTTTAGTGTGATGACCAACCATATCACCAAATAATTTTGTAATATAATGTAAAGAAATTGTACTTAAGGCTTAATAATCGGGTCAAACGGGTTGGTCAGGTCTAGGTCTGAATTTTTTACCCGTATAATAATCGTGTCGGGTCGACCGACCAGATTATTATACGGGTCGAGCTTGGGTCGGGTCGACCCGACCCGACCCAATTGCCACCCCTAATGTTATCAAAACAAAAAAAAAGCAATAGGAAGTTATGGCTACGCGTGTGGGCTACTGGGTATCGTTATGAGCCCAGAATATCACCCCGGGCTAATATTGAATAGAGAGAAGCCCAGTTGATAATACTCCTCTTTAAATGGAGATTTATTTTTTGATCTTGCCTGCTTAGGCCCAACTCTATTACAATGGCCCAGTCTAACTCTATATATACCCGCAAACTTACTTTTTCTTTTTCTTTTTCCCTTTATCTCGCAGGAAGAATGAAACGCCCTGCTACGTACTCAATGCACCGTGAATAATGAAATCCCTCACTCTCTCTTTGATGCCATCTTCGAAGAGAAGCTGGGACTTCCTAAATGGTTGCTGGTCAAACGAAATTGATGTCTCTTATTGGCTTCAGTGAATGCAACTGTCTTCCACCGGCTGGAGGAGACAGTGGAGTCAGCACCGTCGATATAGCCAAAACCTATAAAAAGAGAAATCCCAGGGGATAATTTCGCAAAGACAAATAAACATGTTAAGATATTGAGTGTGAGGCTTAACATGAGACCCGTGTCCAATGGCTGAAACGCGAGGTCACATGAAGCTCGTGTCTGAATTCAAGACTTAGGAAATTTTCTCAGTCTTGAAGCTCGAACGCGAATCTTCTGAACGACACCTGCGTTTAAGATCTCAAGACGCGAAGTTCGCTACGCTTGCGTCTAAGATCTCAAAACGCGAAACTCGCTGGGACGCGAAAATTACATCAAAAAGATCAGAACTTAAAGAGCATCAAATCTGCGTTTCGCTTATCAACACGAGAGTCACGTTTATAAATAAAACATGGACTCGTGAACATTAAATCGACTGTCCATCTTTAAAAGAAGCTTTGGAAACTTCAGAAAGAAGTCAAGAGACATTGTCTCTTCATGATCAGAAATAGCAAAACTTCAAGGATACGACATCTCGCCATGTGCGATAATGGTGAAAGCCATTTCCTACCTAAAGAAAGGATCTTTTGAAGGAGAGTGCCATCCATCAGGGTGCAACAACAAGGATGCCAGAGGAAGAAAAATGCTTTTGACTTTGGGGTTACTTTATAGTGATGATTTTTGAAGAAGATTGCGAAAAAATATTAAAAGTTTGGGTTCTTCTAAAGACCCCAAAATTCTGAAAGTTCTTCAGCATACACGCTTGAGGAGGAAAAAGTCAAAATGAATGACTATTAAAAGACTCTTAACCTATAAATAGGCTCTCCAATAGTCTTAATTAATGATGTAAACCTCAAGGACTTTCTTTAAAAGTCCCCTTGATGGATCTCAAATCTAATCTGAGAAAGACACGTCTCCAACATGTTATTTGAGTTCAAAAGACATTCGCGCTTGAAAATTCTCAACAACCTTTGGGTTCCCAAGCCAGATCCGCATTATGTTCATCAACGTGAGAACCGCATTCAGAAATTAAATGTGGACCTATGAGATCCGCATCGACTGATCAACTTCAACAGAAGTTTTTGAAACTTCAAAAAGAAGTTAAGAGAACAGAGTCTCTTCGTGTTCTTAATGACGAAAGCCATTCCACTTACTAGAAATGAGGGCTTCTTGAGGAGGAACACCACCCTTTTGAGACTCGACAGTGGCGGCGCTGGAGGAGGAAGCGACAGTTGTCGCCTTGGGAGCCATGAGTACAATGAAATCTTAAAAAAGATTGTAAAAACTTAAACCTTTATGGGTTTTGAGAAAGCACAAGAATTTTAGACGCATGTCTGATTGAAGATGATGAACAGTTAAAGTGAATTGACTGTTAAAAGACCCAGATTTTTTATAAGCCTTTCAATGGCCGAGATATACGGCGCGTATCTTGAGCTCAATCCGAGCCAGACACGTGTCCTAGGCGGCGCCTGCGTTCGCGCCTCAAAGCATCAAACGCGATCTTAATGTTTCAAGAGCTACGTCTCAACACAACAATCAAGAGCCGCGTCTCTTCAGCATTGAGAGCCGCGTCTCTATGGCAATTAAGATTCATGTCTCAAATCTACTAAAGTTCGCATTTCCACTTGATCAGCGTGACAACCGCATCTATGAGGGCTTCGTTCTCTCACATACAAGGAGTATATCTCTTCTTTTGCAATCAGTTTAACAATATAATGGAAAATCAATTGACAACTCCACCGGTTCAACAGTACGTCGACAAGCAAACCAGAGCTCATGACAAGTGTTAGATTGAGTTTCTAAGATACTTGTGATGATCTTTCTTAGAGGCTTCAAGCAGTTCAACAGTACACTCATGATGACCACAATTCAGACAGGATCGAGTTCATGGTATCTCAAAAGATTACTAGTCCAATCATGAGAAGTCTAAATTAACTGAAGTCCAAAGTGTTTTGAAATCTATCCCAGTCAACTGCAGAGTTTCAAAAACTTTTGAGGGGGTTCTGTAGGCTGTCTAAAAATCACTAAAGACAAGTCATAAGATGCGAGCCTCATTTCAACGCAAAGGTCACTTTTCGACTAAAATGCGGGTCTCGCGTCCAAATGAGCATGGAGATTTCAAATGCGGGCTAGAGGAAACCCCCATTCAACGCGAGTCTGAGTAACTCCACGTCCCATTTCAAGTGCGGCTCTGAGGAACTTGGCACTCTATTTCAGACGCGGGTCTAAGAAAACCTACGTCTCACTTAAAATGTGCGTCTAAGAAATTCCGCGTTCTGAGATTCCTGCGTCTACAATAAGCAATACGAAATTCGTGCCTAGTACGAGATCCGCGTTTCTATTATAACTGACTCTCATTGCTGGGTCAATTTACTCACCACATTATGGAGGAATTTTAGAGATCAATAATACCCCTATGACTCCCTATAAATAGCCGAAGAGCTAGAAAACAAGGGAGACTTTTGAAAAAAGGAGAAAAGGAGTAACCAGTGGACTCTAAATACTTAGTGTGTTAAAATAGCGTTCCTCTCTGATTAGTCTTCGAGAGCATCCTGAAGAGAAGCTCGACAGTCGGCTGGTCAACGGAGAATAAAATCTCTCTCTCCATCACCACATGACGAACCCAACCTTAAACAAAGGGGAGAATTGTGTCTTCTCCCCTTTTTTTAAATCGAAATTATTCAGGTCTAACTTTTTAGCCACTCAAAAAAAATTATACATCGATCCAAGGCTTTTTCAAGGAGAAACAACACCCTCATTTAAAGAGTGAACTATGGTGTAATTAAAGACAAGTTGCAAGGCATTAGATTTAGAAAGTAATACCCCCTATTAGATTGTATATGTTTTGAGTTATGGTCCCTCCCCTGGTAAAGGGTGATCTTACCCCTCAATCTCTTGCTTAAAGACAAACAACTAATCAAATCCAACTTCATGAGGTGCTTAACTTGGAATTTTAAATATTTAATACAATAAAAAAATATTTTTTTTGTATGTGGGGAGCTTAAAAGATGAGAAACATATTAATGCTATTTGTACAATTTTTTTATACTATATTATACTACTACTCTATGAATTGTGAGTCGTACCCTCGTGAATTGTGACTCCTACTCTTATTAATTGCTAGTGTGACTCACGATTCATAAAATAGTAGTATAATGTAGTAAAAAAAAAAGTAGTTCAAATATCATTACTTAACTCGTACTATAATTATTTATTGCACCTGATAGGATTCTTTCCAATACAAAATTAAACAAGCACAGTATAAGAAAAGAAGATTGAGAGCAATTCAAGTATTGATACAAGAGAATGTATACCAGCAAAACAATGTGAAACCCAACAAACAATATATTGAAATAGGGGAAAAGATTATAAAACATAACAAGGTAAATAGTTGGACCTTGATCAGATTCTGGTGTGGGGCCCAGCTTTGGGATTGGAGCGCACTCTTACAGCCGCATCACCATAGGTTGATCGAATATCGAATCACATGGAGGGGAATTTATAGGGAAGAATGAGTGGAGGAAATTGTTATTGACAAAATTATCCTTGATTTTATGAAGAAAGACTCGGGGATTGGTTCGGAGGGGTCATTTCATTCAAGGGGGCAAAGGGGTAAAATTCATAGTAATTTTCACCCTGTAAGATTTTTTCGATACACCCTCCTAAAAATTTTCTTTATTTGATTTTAATTTTTTTGAAGGGTAATTTTTTGAAAATAAATATATTTTTAAAAATAATTCCAAAAACCACACCCCTCAAAAATATTTTCAAAAATCGACCTTTGACATGCCACGTGAGCGCCATGTTGGTGGGGGGGTCATTACACCCTACCGGCGTGGTGGCCTACGCTGATGGGAGGTCAGTTCAGACGAAGTATTTATTTTTTTATGGTTTCAGTTCAGACGAAGTATTTATTTTTTTATGGTTTTTTCCTCCTTCGTCCGAGGTTGGCAACCTCGGACAAAATATAATTTTTTTCCTTTTTCAAAAAATTCAGTAGCGAGCAATGGAGCAGCGCTGCAAGTCCTGGGAAAAGGTCTCGGCATGACTCACCACCTCAATAACCAAGCCCGCCCTCCTAGTCGTTGACCAATCCCGAAGTGCTCCCCCTCGCTGCCCTCCTCCTGTTGTCACCCTCCACCCCTCCTCCCGTTGTCACCCTCCGCCCCTCCTCCCCTGGCTCTTCTCCTCCCTCCACCTCTGCTCCATCTCTGCTCCATATACACCTTTTACTTGGCTCGCCGTCTTCAAGCTCCTCCTAATCTCTTTCACCCTTAGCCTACTCTCTCCCTCCCCACCTTCATTGCTACCTCCTCCATCCCTAACAAGTTCCGAGCCAAAAAGCCATTCGCGTCCTCATCATCTTCTTGATTTTAATCATTCGCCTTGACCAATACAAATCCCAAATCGACCACCACGTTCTACTCACCATGTGTCCACGTCTACCTCGCTCTCGAGATCGTCCTTGCCTCTACCATGTTCCTCGCTGACGCTTTCCTCGACCTCGCCCTCGAGCATAAAATTGACGTCCCCTTGAAATCAATCTTGCTACAGAATTTCTGCTGCTGCAAGTGAAACCTCATGGTGATCAGTATCCTCCGATCATCAGTCTACCACCTAGTCTGATCATGGTTCGGCACGAAGGGGGTGTGGTGATGTTCCTAGTGCAGGGGCTTGATGCACGAGTTGTTCTACTACATTACTAAAAATAACTTAAAAAATAATCTCTTTGCTGGGATTGTTTATATATTTTCATTTTCTATTTTATCTTTCTCCATTGCCTCTGACATTGCTCTCCTCTCAACCTTAACCCTGACGCAGAGCATTTCGTGGGTCGACCGCGGGGGGCGGGGGGTCTGATGGTTATTTAAAATAGTTTGTTTGTGCTTGATCTGGAAAGCATTAGGGATTATTTAATGTCAGTGGATGGGGGGTTTGATGATAATGGCAATACTGATATGAGGATTGTGATTCATGATTCTCTATAAGGATTACCTCAGAAATAGGACATTTTGTGAGGACTGCGACCATATCCTCAGAAATAGGGCATTTTATGAGGACTGCAACCAGACTATGGTCGCAGTCCTTTTATAGGACTACGATGATAGTAGCAATCCTCATAAATATTTAGATATGAGACATTTTTGTGAATACTGCGATCATGATCATAGTCCTAATAAAAAGGACTACGATCATAGTCGTAATCCTATAAAGACTCAGAAATAAGAAATTTTTTTGAGGACTGTGATCAGAAACGCAGTCCTCTTAAATAGTACATCTTATGAGAACTGCGAACATGATCACAATCCTTAGAAATTGTACTCTGATCATTTTATGAGGACTACGACTATAGTCACAGTCCTTAGAAATAAGATATTTTTTTTGAGGTCACAGTCCTCAGAAATAAGATATTTTTTTTGAAGAGTCCGATCATAGTCGTAGTCCTCTATAATGTTATCATTTTGTGAGGACAGCGATCAAAGTCGCAGTCCTAAATAATAGGGCATTTTTGAAATGGTCCACTTTTTTAAAGCAATTACTTGGGGGCAATTTCGTCTTTTGTGCTGATAAGCGCTTCAACCGTTTGACACGTGTGTGCACGTCCTTACTTTAAAAAAAGAGACACTGAAACGAACAAAATTATGAAGCTGAGTTTTTTTCCTAATTACGATTCGACATAGGGGGTGGGGGTGTAGTGAAATGCCCCTTTTCCCAATGGTGCATGATTCTTTTATTTTGATTTCAAAATTGGGGTGAGGGAATTCGGAGCATAGCCAGTAGCCCTTTTATTGAAAAGTAGCATGGATAATTGGACTACCTATTTTTCCTTTAAATTTTTAAGTACCATTAAATTATTTAAGAAATTGAAAGTGATAAACTAAAAAAACAAGTGCACTCTTTGAGAATAAACCGAGTTACAAACTCCTTATTTTATTACCGAAAGTATTTGGGTGCATAATTATATTTGGCTGCTCATTTCTATTATGCACCAATTACATTTTTGTGATGCGTAACAAAAGTTGAATTCCAATGAATAAAATTTATTAAAAATGTTTGTATTTATTTTTGATAAATAAACAAGCCTATATGAATTTATTTAAAATTTAGGTCAAATTGATATATTTGATTTGTTGTGATTTGAATAACACCTATTGATAAGACTTCTTTGGTTTAGAAAATGATTTATTATTTTATTTTTTTAGTGATAGATCTTCTGGTTTCACCACCTGAATCCATTTAAAGATATTTTCCATTGAAACAGGATTTGAGCATCCACTAACAGCATGCTGCGGATATGGTCGCAGAGAGAATACAGCTATGATTTCCATGTGGAAGTAAACAAATGGAAAGTTTTCAGATCCCTCAAATTCACTGGTAATGGCATGCTACAGTGATCCAATTAAATAAGAAGTCTTATTTTATTTAAAGTTGAAATTTATTTGACGGAATTTCTAACCTTTAGTCAAATAACCCGAGTCTCGTAAAAATAATAAATTAAATATTTTGAAATAATTTTTTTTCTAATTTGATAGGTTTTTCTAAGAGAGAGATACTAGAGGCCTAAAAGTTCTGGAAAAAGAAAAAGAAATATCACATAAGCGCTATAATGAATTTCACTTTATTCCAAAAATATTTAAGGGGTTCAGATGGAAGGATGATCAAAGTAACAAATTTTAAATGCCAAAATTCATAAATTATAAGCAACATTGTGTAATTCAAGGTATATCTTCTGCAATTTAAGAATAAAAAATTGAGACTTGCAAATCACACATCTGATAGAAGAGGACTTCTCCAAACTAAAATTCAATTAAATTAAATTCAAGAAAAAAAATTCTACTACATATGCAATGACTTAATCAGCACCTAAACTTGATCAAGATTCTACTCAAAGTGGGGGAAAAAACACCTATGATGAACCAACTGCAAGCCCTAAAAACCACAAAAAAAGAAAAAACACTCTACTCTCTCGTTAATCCGACGACTCTGGCAAGACGAAGCAGTGATGTTGGCGCCCGCCCTCAGACCACTCACCTTCACGCGGCAATCCACCGTGAAAAAGTCTCCTGTATCACTTCTCAGCCAGTTCCACGCTGTCTCCGTGACATTGAACCCCACACGGAACTCCACTTCCTCGTCCCTGACCTCCATCAGCATCTCATGCACGTCGTGATCATTATCGTACACAAACCCACTCACCTTCACTGTTTCGGCCCCGTGCCGGGCGAGCGACACCGGGAACATGTCCCCGAACCCGACTTGCTTCCCATGGTAAGATATCGGGAACCCGACAGCCCCTGTGACGTCGACGGGGAAGAAGCGGTGGGGGTTCTTGACGGAGAGGCTGGCGTTGAACCCGGAGAAAGAGGAGGATGATGCGTTGGCGACGACGAGGGGGAAGGAGTCGAAGGAGTAGGCAGGGAGGCAATTGTAGGTGGCACTGCTGTGTTTGATGAAGAGGATCGAGAAGTTTATGAAGAGGGAGGAGACGAGCAGGATGAGGAAGGGGCGGGTGGTGCAGACGGGACGGTCGTCGGCGGAGGAGTTGAGGTAGTGGCGCCTTGGGAGCACTGGGTATCCGATGTCGGCCATGATGGATTTGAGAGAGAGAGAGAGAGAGAGAGAGGTAATCGAGACAATTAAGCAATTAGCCTCTATTTATAGGTTGAATTAATCCTTGATGCGAATTGGGGAAGAAAACCAAGAAGTATTAGGATACGGACTTAACTGAAAAAAGGTTATTAGTAGGGATCAATCGAACAGAGATCAGATTCCTCTTTATACTAGTATTATTAATATTATATTCCTCTCTTTTTTTGAATTCAAACAGATCAATTTGAATCCAAACAGATCAATTTGAATCAACAGAAATCAATCTCTCCGAACCTGTTTTAAATACATTTTGACTTTCTTTTTTACAGGTTTTGAAAATATATTTTTCTATTTAATATAAACCTTTAATAAATTGTTCAATTTACTTATTTCCACTTTTTCCAAAATTCTTTACATTCTATATGTGATTCCCCACTGTATTTATTATATGTTCCCTTAATTACAGGTATCCTATAATAAGTAAAGAAAAAAGAATCATCAAAGATAGAATTTCTCACTTGCTCGTTTTAGCTCCTTGAAATTAGGATAAATTTATATGCAAATTTTTTCCCTAACAATGTGAATAACTTATGATTTGAAGACCATCTACTAATTTTATTCACTGAATCTGTGAATTAAAACCCGTTTGTTACAACAATTTGAATCTCATGCCAAATGCAATAAAATTTGTTTTCATCAGTACTCCAAATTATTGGCTAAGTGAGTCAAGCTTAACACAATTTCCAGATATGTTTCTCAAGTGTATAAACGCCAAATTTATATTAGACTAGAAAAAATCGTTTTGGATCGCAAGAAGCTGAGATCACATATGCCAACTTCTAATGCTTTTCTATTTACTAAAAATATTTCCTCCATGTTGTAATCCTAACTGTCAATAGACATTACTACCAACGCATATAGCTGAAATTCTCAATACTTATACCCCCTCTTCACGCTCTCCATCCCACCACCTCTCGTCTCTCACAATGGCTGATTCAATCCCATTTTATGAACGACGACGAACATCTCAGCGTTACTCCCCTTGCTGTTGCCTCCTTGTCCTCCTCCTCGCGTTCCTATTCCTCACTCTCCCTCTCTCGCCAACCCAACTCCCATTCAGCATCGACCACCACAATGTCACAAAGCTCTCCCTCTCCAACTTAAACCATCACTCCTTCCTCTCCTACCTAGACTCCTCCATCAATGTCTCCCTAAAAATATCTGATGCCATGAACATCACGTTCATCATGGACGACATGAACGTAAAGGTTCTGTACGATGACAGCCTCTTCTCGCTGGGAAAGGGGACATCGCTAGGGAAGTTTGAGGTGGAGGAGGAGGATGTTGTTAATATGTCTTTAATGAATAAACCAAATCATAATCTCTAGCCACCCTAAAAGCCATCAATACCCACCCTATGAAGATCATAACCGCACTATGAAAATCTTAACTACCCTATGAAGATCATAGCTGCCCTATGAAGATCTTAGCCGCCCTATGATTTTGATGTATGTGTAGGATGAAGTGATGAAGGGGTTTGAAAGTTTTGTCTATAAATAGGTACCACATTGCATGAGATTTTAAAGAGTAAGGAAGTGAGAAGAGAGAGTTGTCAAATATTGTATTGTTCTCTCCTTTTTCTTGCCATTCATTTTCCTTTTGTTAAGCTCTAGTGAGTTAGGTTTCATTGGGCTTGGGTGAGTGAGATTTGAGTTGTAATCTCTTGTATTCTCCCCTTTTGATTATTGGATTCCTTTTGCTGTCTTCTCCGTGGACTTAGGTCACATTGACCGAGCCACGTTAAACACTGGTGTGCTGTTCTCTCTGTCTCTTTCATTTTATATTGCTATCTGTCTTTCTCTCTATACTTGTCATCTCTTGCATTAGAAGCCCACTGCTACAACAAACTGGTATCAGAGCTAGTGTTATTTTCTTGTGGGTTTCCTGATGGCTTCGGCAAAGTACAAAGTAGAGAAATTCGACGGGAGAAATAGCTTCAGTTTGTGGAGAGTCAAAATGTGGGCTCTCTTGGTGCAACAAGGCTTGTTGAAAGTCTTATCCGGTAAGGGCAAGTTGCCGGAATCCATGTCCGAGGACGAAAAAGAAAAACTCGAGATGAAGGCGCATAGTGCCATACAATTTTGTCTAGCCGACGAAGTTTTGCGGGAGGTAGCCGATGAAGATACCGCCGCCAGTTTGTGGCTCAAATTAGAGAGCTTGTATATAACAAAGTCCCTGACCAACAAGCTCTACTTGAAGCAGCGCCTCTTCACCCTTCGCATGAAGGAAGGTACGCCAATTAAAGACCACTTAGATGAGCTCAATAAAATTCTCATGGATTTAAAAAATGTTGTTGTTAGAATAGATGAAGAAGATCAGGCTCTCATTTTATTGCGCTCATTACCTCCTTCCTTTGAAAATTTTGTTAATAGTATGCTCTATGGTAGAGATACACTCTCTTTAGAAGATGTCAAATCAGCTTTACATTCTAAGGAGTTAAGACAAAAGGTGTCAGTTGTAGGAAGTGACGATCAAGCTGAAGGCTTGTTCGTCCGTGGTCGTACAGAGAAGGGTCGAGAAAAATCTCGAGAAAAATCTAGATCTAAATCTAGGTTAAGAAAAAATGTTGAGTGTCACTATTGTCATAAGTTTGGACACTATAAAAAATATTGTTTTAAGCTCAAAGAAAAAGAAGATGTAAGGAGGAAATCTCAAGATGAGAAGTCTTCAGTTGTTAGTGTTGCAGAAGAATTCTCTACATCACATGAGGTTCTTTCAGTTACCGTCCTTGATGCCCGTTCACGAGATGAGTGATTTCTTGATTCAGGTTGTTCTTATCACATATGTCCTCACAGGGACTGGTTTGTGACTTACCAACCAATTGATAGTGGTAATGTCTTAATGGAAAATAACATGCCCTGCAAGACAATTGGTATTGGGTCAATCAAGAATAGAATGCATGATGGTATTGTAAGGACGTTGAGTAATGTTCGGCATGTGCCAGATTTGAAGAAAAATTTAATTTCTTTGGGCACCCTTGACTCCAACGGCTATAAGTTTTCAACTGAAGGTGGAGTTTTGAGAGTTAGCAAAGGCTCTCTTGTTGTGATGAAAGGAAAAAAGATGGATACCCTTTATATCCTTCAAGGTAGCACGGTGACAGGTGATGTCGTTGTGTCAATGTCAGAAGACCCAGACATAAATACCACTCATTTGTGGCATATGCGGTTAGGGCATATGAGTGAGAGAGGACTACATGTGTTGAGTAAGCAAGGTTTGCTTTGTGGCCAGAAAATAGGAAAGCTTGACTTTTGTAAATATTGTGTTTTTGGCAAGCAGCACAGAGTTTCCTTTGGTACAGGTGTTCCCAGGACTAAAGATACCTTAGACTACATCCATTCAGATGTTTGGGGTCCCTTTCAGGTTCCATCAAAAGGTGGAGCTAGTTATCTTCTAACTTTAATTGATGATTATTTCAGAAAAGTTTGGGTGTATCCTTTCAAGCATAAGAGCGATGTGTTTGCTACCTTCAAGCAGTGGAAGATTATGATCGAAAAGCAAACAGGAAAGAAGGTGAAGCGCCTCAGGACCGACAATAGAATGGAGTTCTGTTCCATAGAGTTTGATCAATTCTGCAAAATTGAAGGAATTGTGCGGCATCGTACAGTTCGGTACACACCACAACAGAATGGAGCTGCAGAAAGGATGAACAGGACATTGTTGGAGAGAGCTCGGTGTATGCTCTCTAATGCTGATTTGTCAAAATACTTTTGGGTCGAGGCAGTAAATACAGCTTGCTATTTGGTAAATCGGTCTCCCTCTACAGCCATTGATTTTAAGACTCCTGAAGAGGTATGGTCTGGAACCCCTGCTAATTACTCTCATTTACGAGTATTTGGTTGCCCTGCTTATTTCCATGTAAATGATGGTAAGCTTGAACCTAGGGCAAAGAAAATTATATTTCTTGGTTATGCTACTGGGGTGAAGGGATACAGGTTGTGGTTTCCTGATCCTAAGTCACCTAAATTTATTATTAGTAGGGATGTTACTTTTGATGAAAATTACATGCTTCAACCGAGAAAAGAGTCTGTTATTGATATTACAGGTTCAGGAGAGGAGGCAAGCAATTTTATTTAGTAAGAGTGGAGGGGACGATGGAGTATCAAACCCCATGTAGTCGACCAGAAAGCAAGCCTCTCTAGTCGGTCGACCAGCGCTAGATCAAGAGAGCAAGCTCTCTGAATCGGTCGACCGTGCAGCCGACCGGCCCAATGGCCTTGGCAATGTGCACGTTCCATGCACATCGGTCGATCATCCGGGTCACCGAGCTCTGGTCAGGTCGACTGCCAGAAGGCCCAGAAATTTTAGGGATTGAAACTTAGTCTTTTAAAACCCTAAAATTCAAATAAAATACATAAAATTTCACAAAAATAAGTTTTTTAAATATTTAAAGTACAAATATGCGTGATCAAAAATCAACACATATTACAAACTATTTGAACTATTTTGAGGTATAGAAATTAAAGTTTAAATCAAAAATCGTATTTTTCAAAACTTAGATTTTAAAATGAAAATATGTTTTCTCCAAAAGTTGTATAGATACAAAAACATGATATTTGAAACATATATGAAGCATGGTGTGCATGGATGGAATCCAATACACATGGTAAATGATATATCAATGTTTTTGACAATAAATTCCAAACTAAGTTTTGATAAAAACAAAACTTTAAACCGTGAACTAGATACATCAAAATAAGTTTTTAGATAATATGTAACATAGATGCATATAGATGAAATCCAATAGATATATACATCATGTAAACTTCTTTTGATTCTATCTATTCATGAAACCGAAAGATATATTTTGAAAATCCAAAAGCGGTTAAATCGAAACCAAAACTATTGAACTTGTGTGTGTGTATACTTGAGCATATCAAGACTAATCTATTCTTACACAAGATCTAAACAAAACTAAAACAAACCTAGATACAAGTCTTCACTTTGATTTTCATCTCCACGACGACTCGGTCCAAAGAGCTTGACTCCATCCGAGTACTAGATACGATCTTGACGCGCGAGCACTTGAATCTATATGTGTTAGCTCTAAATTTGACTTTGAATTCTTTATTGAAGCTAAACACCTACTAAGATCTCGATCAATAACTGAAACTATATAAATACAAGATCATTAGTAACTTAACTTCATAAATTAGTCATCGTCAAAGCTAAGGTGAAAGGCTTTTGGGCTTAACAATCTCCCTCTTTTTGATAATGACAAAACTTATGAGGTTATATATACATTGATTATGAATAGGCTTCATTGAAGCTCCCTCTTAACTCATGCATATCAATAAACATAAAGATATTCAATGTAAGCTCAAATACTAATAAACAATAATAAAACAATATGCAATAAGAATCATAAAACATATGTATATATGCAAAAACATAAATGGGCATGCATATATAAACACTACATTTCTCTCCCCTTTTTGTCACTCATCAATAAAGGAGTGAAGAAAAACAGACAAAACCAACAAAAATATATTTTAAAATAAAATTTTGATACCAATAAAAATTATCAATTGAAAGAAAAAATATTCTTTTTACCAACAAATGTGAAACAATCTTTTTACCAATTGATACTAATAGAAAGACATGATACCAATTGAAAGTAAAAAAATCAAATTTTTAGATAAATACTAAAATTATTTTGCAATAGAGATACCAATTTGGGAATAATATCAATTGAAGATTATTGATACCAATATCGAAAATGTTAGCATTTTTTAAAATAAAATATTTTTATCATAAAACTAGGAGTAAGATACCAATTGAAAATAAATACCAATTGAAAGATAAAATAAGAATTTTTCTCCCCCTTTATAAAATACCAATAAAAATAATGCCTAAGCTTGTAAAGGTACCAATTATCATTATGAACTAAATCAAGTTTAGCATAAAATCAATTTGTGCTAAAAATGTAAAGTCATATATGTTTATAGCATAAGAAAACATCTATATGCATGTATGATCAGAGCAAAATAATATCAATTAAAATATGATGCATACATATATAGAAAATATGTATGAGTATACAAAAGTAATATATCATTTAAATCATGTATATCTCATAGCTATCTCTCTTTCATGCACATGTTTATCAAGATATTCAATTTAAGAGTGGAGGGGACGAAAAGAGTCTCATAGCTATCTCGCTAATTTTACTCCTCGCTAATTTTACTCCTCGCTCCATCTTGATTTTAATCATTCGCTTTTACCAATACAGATCCAAAATCGACCAACACGTTTCCATGTACGATGTCTATGTCTACCTCGCTCTCGAGATTTTCCTTACCTCTGCCATGTTCCTCGCTGACGCTTTCCTCAACCCTGGCCTTAAGCCCAAATTTAATGTCCCCTTGAAATCAATCTTGCTGCAAAGTTGGGGCCGCTGGTGAAACCTCATGGTCACCGCTTTCCTCCGGTCATCAGTCTACCACCCAATCTGATCACGGTTCGGAACAAAGGCGGGGTGGTAGCTGTGTTCCTAGTGTAGGGGCTTGATGCATGAGGTGTCCTACTACATAACTAAAACTAACTTAAAAATTAATCTCTTTCCTGGGATTGTTTATATATTTTCATTTCCTATTTTACTCTCCTCCATTGCCTCTGACATTGCTCTCCTCTCAACCTTGACCCCGACGCAGAGCAATTTATGGGTCGTCGGGTGGGGTTTGATGATTATGCTTAGATCAAGAAAGCATTAGGGATCATTTGGTGCCAGCGGATGGGGGGTTTGATGATAATGGCAGTGCTGATATGAGGATTG
This sequence comes from Agave tequilana, assembly GCA_038442645.1. Taxonomy (NCBI): domain Eukaryota; kingdom Viridiplantae; phylum Streptophyta; class Magnoliopsida; order Asparagales; family Asparagaceae; genus Agave; species Agave tequilana. Next base: position 98,711 of record JAVJIF010014311.1, on the reverse strand, counting down.
TGATTCATGATTCTCTGTGAGAACAGACTCAGAAATAGGGCATTTTGTGAGGACTGTGACCAGACTATAGTTGCAATTCTTTTTTAGGACTGCGATGATGGTAGCAGTCCACATAAAGATTTAGATATGAGACATTTTTGTGAATACTACGATCATAGTCATAGTCCTAATAAAAAAGACTGCGATCATGGTCGCAATCCTATAAAGACTCAGAAACAAGACATTTTTGTGAGAACTGTGATCATGATCGCAGCCCTCATAAATAGTGCATTTTATGAGGACTGCGATCATGATCACAATCCTTAGAAATTATACTCTGATCATTTTATGAGGACTACGATCATAGTCACAGTTCTTAGAAATAAGGTATTTTTTGTGAGGTCGCAGTCCTCAGAAATAAGATATTTTTCTGAGGAGTATGATCATAGTCGTAGTCTTCTATGCTGTGATCATTTTGTGAGGACAACGATCAAAGTCGCAGTCTAAAAAAAATAGGGCATTTTTCCAGCGATCCACATTTCTTCAGCGCTTGACATGTGGGTGCATGTCCTTACTTTAAAAAGGGGTCACTGAAACAAACAAAATTATGAAGCTGAGTTTTTTCCTAATTACTATTCGACAAAGGGGTGCAGTGAAATACCCCTTTTCCCAATGATGCATGATTCTTTTATTTTGATTTCAAAATTGGGGTGAGGGAATTAGGAGCATAGCTAGTAGCCCTTTTATTGAAAAATAGCATGGATGATTGGACTACCTATTTTTTCTTTGAATTTTTAAGTACCATTTAAATTATTTTAAGAAATTGAAAGTGATAAACTAAAGAACATGTGCACTCTTTGAGAATAAACCGAGTTACCAACTCCTTATTTTATTACCGAAAGTTTTTGGGTGAATAATTATATTTGGTTGCTCATTTCTATTAAGCATCAATTACATTTTTGTGACGTGTAACAAAAGTTGAATTCCAATGAATAAAATTTATTAAAAATGTTTGTATTTATTTTTGATAAATAAACAAGCCTATATGAATTTATTTAAAATTTAGGTCAAATTGATATATTTGATTTGTTGTGATTTGAATAACACCTATTGATAAGACTTCTTTTGTTTAGAAAATGATTTATTATTTTATTTTTTTAGTGATAGATCTTCTGGTTTAACCACCTGACTCCATTTAAAGATATTTTTAATGATATTTTGTGACGAAAATAACCCGAGCCTTGTAAAAATAATTAATTAAATATTTTGAAATAATTGAAATTCTAATTTGATAGGTTTTTTCTAATTGAGAAATACTAGAGGCCTAAAAGTTCTTTGAAAAAAGAAGAAGAAAAGACTAACTAAAATTTTGAAAAATATGAATTATCATGAATTATGATTTTCCACGATAGTTTTACAAAAATATTTAAGGGTTTCAGATGGAAGGATGATCAAAAGTAACAAATTTAAATGCCATGTTACAAAAAATATCAAAATTCATAAATTATAAGCAACAGTAATTGAACTTTTTTATCTTCTGCAATTTAAGCATAAAAAATTGAGACTTGCAAATCACACATCTGATAGAAGAGGACTTCTCCAAACTAAAATTCAATTAAATTAAATTCAAGAAAAAAAAATTCTACTACATATGCAATGACTTAATCAGCACCTAACCTTGATCAAGATTCTACTCAAAGGGGGAAAAAAGAAGACCTATGATCAACTGCCTGCAAACCCTAAAAAAACACAAAAAGAAAAAACAGGCTCCTCCTTAATCCGACGACTGTGGCAAGACGAAGCAGTGACGTTGGCGCCCTCCCTCAGACCACTCACCTTCACGCGGCAATCCACCGTGAAAAAGTCTCCTGTCTCAGTTCTCAACCAGTTCCACGCTGTGTCCGTGCCATTGAACCCCATACGGAACTCCACTTCCTCGTCCCTGACCTCCATCAGCATCTCATGCACGTCGCGATCATTATCGTACACAAACCCACTCACCTTCACTGTTTCAGCCCCGAAACCGCCGACCGACACCGGGGACATGACACCGAACCCGACTTGCATCCCATGGTAAGATATCGGGAACCCGACAGCCCCCGTGAGGTCGACAGGGAAGAGACTGTAGGCGTTATCGATGGAGAGGCTGGCATCGAACCTGGAGAAAGAGGAGGATGATGCGTTGGCGACAACGAGGGGGAAAGAGTCGAAGGAAAAGGTGGGGTAAAGGTAGGTGGGGCCGGCGATGAAGAGGATCAAGTAGTTGTAGTTTAGGGAGAGGGAGGAGGCGAACAGGAGGAAGAGGAGGAGGAGTCCGGCGTCGGAGCAGTAGCGGCTGGTGGCGGAGGAGGAGGAGCAGCTGAGGTTGCCGCGCTTTGGGAGCAACGGGGATTCGATGTCGGCCATAATGAATTTGAGAGAGAGAGAGAGAGAGAGAGAGAGAGAGAGAGAGAGAGATAATCGAGACAATTAAGCAATTAGCCTCTATTTATAGGTTGAATTAATCCTTGATTCGAATTGGGGAAGAAAACCAAGAAGTATTAGGATGCGGACTTAATTGAAAAAAGGTTATTAGTAGGGATCAAGCGACAGAGATCAATTTGAATCCAAACAGATTCCTCTTTATACTGTTATTATTAATATTATATTCCTCTCTTTTTTTGAATCCAAACAGATCAATTTGAATCCAAACAGATCAATTTGAATCAACAGAAATCAATCTCTCCCGAACCTGTTTTAAACAAATTTTGATTTTCTAGTTTACAACTTTTGAAAATATATTTTTATTTAATATAAAACTTTAGTAAATTGTTCAATTTACTTATTTACATTTTTTCCAAAATTCTTTACATTCTATATGTGATTCCCCACTGTATTTATTATATGTTCCCTTAATTACAGGTATCCTAATAAGTAAAGAAAACAGTGAAAAGAATCTTCAAAGATAGAATTTCTCACTTGCTCGTTTTAGCTGCTTGAAATTAGGATAAATTTATATGCAGTTTTTTCCCTAACAATGTGAATAACTTATGATTTTGAAGACCATCTACTAATTTAGTCTATTCCAACTACATTAAAAAAAATTTATAAAAAACAATCTTTGGTACTGAGTGTCTTTCTTTCTTTCCTTCTTTTTTAACAGACTAGAGTCTCGATTTTCAGGCCTGGCTTAGTCCTCTCACATTCAAACTAGATGGACCAATGGTGGCTTAGTTTAATGCACAACTCATTAAGCACATGAGAAGGTAAAGACTTGCACACCACGACAGAGTTGAATTCCTACTGTTGATCCACATCACCAGGCTTTTAGCATCACTAGCAAGTACACCGCTCGATGTGCCTATCGACAGCCATCCCCAGCCCAAGCAATACTGCCTCGGCCTCAGCCAATTTGGGTTTAATTCAAAGTGTGACACCAGTGTTCCGTGATAGCCAGAGTGCTATTGAGTTGTCAAAGAATGATGTGTATTATGGAAGGACCAAACATATCAATGTCAGGTATAACTTCATTTGAGACGTCAAGGTTATCCATGTTAAGAAGATTGGTGCTGCAGATAACCTGGCTAACATGATGATGCAGCCTGTACTATTGCACCGATTCGAGCATTGCCTCTAATTGCTTGGTGTTGAAGATGATGAGAACTGAGCCCATCGAGGCTCTTGGAGAAGACAGCAAGAATATCTAGTCGAGATTTCATTGAGTTTTGGCTAAGGTGGGGAATTACGTTTAGGTATTTTAGTCAAGATGGAGATTGTTGTATTAGGACTCCAATACCCAAAACCTATATTCGTTTTTTATCCATACCCAAACCCAACTGTTTTACTTATGAGAGGGTTTGGATTTTTCTCGATGTGGGGGAGAAAAACATCTGAAGGAGAATCAGATCTGAATACAACATATAAAAAAGGAAAAAACAAGAAAAGAAAAAAATAGTGAAAACTTCATCTCACATCTCTTCTTTGTCTGCCAGAAAATAGGGTTTCTCTTGAGAGATTTGACTGGGGTTTCGGGATATCCAGTACTGTTGGGGGCGTTACACCAAATACCCATATACTACAAAAACTTACAGATATACTCCTAGTAGCTAACGCCATTTGTTTTGTCGTCAAAGGGGGCATGTGCACATCAAGGGTCCCTAGTAATAAATTTAACCTTGAATTTTCTTAATTTATATAATTAATTTTAATTAAGAAATTGTTGTTCCCCTTCCTCTACAGCTGCCCTCTGCCCCTCCACTGGCCACCTCCTCCACCAGCCCCGTCCTCCATCCGCCCACCTTCACCGGTCCCCTCCTCCCGGCTTCCATCAGCACACTTGTAAAGAAGAAAAAGAAAAAACAAAGAGTGGAGAACGGAGGCGGGGCCCGCCCACTCTCTTCCTCCACCTTCTCCCTCCTCGTTGATGTCGCCAGATGTGGTGACAATGATGAGGTGGGAGGAAAGAAAGGAAGGGGAGGGAAAACTGTTCCCCTCTCTCCCCTATTTCCCATCCCCTCCCTTCCCTCCTCCTCCCTCCTCCTCGTCATCGCCAAATCTGGCGGCGACGAGGAGGATGGAGGGAGAGGGAGGGTTCCTCCTCCTCCTCCCCTTTCCCCTTCCTCTCTCCCTCATCCCTGCCAGATCTGGTGGTGATGAGAAGGAGGGTAGAGGGGCTCCCCTCCATCCCCCTCCTCCCTCTTCCTCCTCAATATTGGTCCAAAGGCCTTTCACCTTAATTTTGATGATGACTAACTTATGAAATTAAGTTACTAATGATCTTGTGTTCATTAAAGTTTCCGACATTGATGAAAATCTTAATAGAGGTTTGACTTCAACAAAAGATTCACAGTCAAAGTGTTGAAGCAAACAAGTGTTAATTTAAGAGCTCACATCGCAACGATCGCATCAAGCTCATGGATCGTGTTTGAATCAAGTCGACTTGGAGAAGAAGATCTACAAGAAGATTTGTATTTAGGTTTGTTTAGTGTTTAGATCTTGTATAAAGGATAGTTAGTTTTGATGTGCTCAAGTACACACACACACACACACACACAAGTTCAAAAGTTTTAGTTTCAGTTTAACCATTTTGGACTTTCAAGTATACAAATATTATTTTCATGAATAAAGTTCATCAAAAGAAGTTTACATGGTTTATATGTATATTAGATTTCATCTATATGCATTAGTTATTCATATTATCTAGAAAAACTTATTTTGATATATCTAATTCATGGTTTCAAGTTTTGTTTTTATCAAAAAGTATTTTGGTATTTAATGTCAAAAACATAGATATATCATTTATATATGTTGGCCCAAGTTACACTCTCCATTTATTGAGTTTTGATGATGACAAATCAAATTAGTGCTATTTGGTACTAATGAGTTTGTTTAAGATAAGTTTCAAGTTAGTACCATGTTTGGAGACCATTTGCTTAGCTATTGCAAGAACTTCTAAGTTCCACAAAGTAAGGAAGGCATATTGCACATCAAGGAAGGATCATAGAAGAGAAGGCTCTAGTAAGGCATAGCATGGGTCAAGACTTGAAGATTGCTCAACAAGATTTGTTTTTAGTTTTATAGGTTTAGAATTTTGTTAAAGAATGATGAATAGGTTTGAAGCTCAATCACACACGTTTTTGCGCACATATTGTTTCTAAGATGATTCTCTATAAAATGTACAAAAATATTTTGATACAAAATCCTCTGCCTACAAATCAAATTTTATGTTTTATACTTAGTACTATTTAAAGATATTCTTCATAAAAATCAAAGTCTTTTCAAAATTGTGTTTTAAACTTAACTTTTGACCTGAGCCGGTCGACCGCACCAGTCGACCGTGCCTGTGTCAGTCTTGTCCGGTCGACCGGACAAGTCGACCGTGGTTCTGGCAGATGCACGTATCAGTGTGCATGTTTGCCGGTCGACCGGGCGGTCGACCGACTGTAAGCCAGTTTGCTCTCAGGTTTCTTAGGTCGACCGGGCGGTCGACCGCTGGCCTGCAACGGTCAGATTTTTGAGTAGGCGGTCGACTGACCGGTCGACCGGACTAGCCGTTAAACAGTAAACGGCTATTTTCTGGGCTGTTTTAAATTTTGTCTTTTTGTGTTTAAAATTAGTTTAAGGAATATATTTCAAACTTAATACTCTCTGATTAATCCTAATTATGTTTTATCCCTAAACCCTAGCCCTCTCCTATAAATAGGGGTGTTTGGGGAGAGATTGTTTACAACAACTAATTACAAGAGAAAAATTCCAAAAGTTTCCAAGTTTAAGGCTTTCAAAAGATCTTGGTTTTTGTGCTGAAATTCTCTCATTTTCTGAAGTGTTTTTCAAAAGAATTCTCTGATTTCATTTTCTTTTCTCCTTGCACACAAGAGCTTCATTCCTACTCATTGTTCTCTAAGGACCTTTTGTAAGGGAAGAGACTTTTGAAAGAGAGAGTTTGTGGTCTTTTGACTACTCAGAAATTGCTTGTACTTGAGATTGTGGAGTTGGGTACTCTGGTGTAATTGTGATTTCTTTGTGATAGTGGAAGTAGCTAGAATCTTTCTGGGGAAGGCGGGGAGTAGAGCTGGGTGCTCGAACCTCGATAACATATCCTTGTGTTTGCGTTTGGTTTACATTCTTGCACTCCTTACTTTACTTTACTTGCACTTATTACTTGCTAATCATCATCATTGCTATATTTACTTGCTTTCATTCATCTTGTGAATCTTGTTGGGTGATTGTTACATCTTAATTTTTAATTTGTCCATTGATTAGCATTATCACCTATTCACCCCCCCTCTAGGTGATTTTCAATATATGTATTGGATTTTATTCATACACACTATGTTTCAAATGTGTTTCAATATCTTGTTTTTGTATTTGAGCAAGTTTTTAGAAAAACAGCTTTTCATTTTGAAGTCTTCTCATAAACTTTTGAAGACAAAATAAAATGAGTTTTTGAAAAAATAGTTTTTCATTTTGAAGTCTGCTTAAAACTCTTGAAGATAAAAATAAAACGAGTTTTTGAAAATACGGTTTTTGTTTCGAGCTTTTATTTTTATGCCTAAAAAATAATTCAAATTGTTTGTAATATGCTTTGATTTTTGATCAAACATATTTGTATTTCAAGTGCTTACATGAACTTATTTTTGTGGATTTAATGGAATTTAATTGGAATTTTTAGAGAATTTAAAGTTGGATTTTAAACCCTAAAAATCAGTTTTCTGGGCCACTGGCGGTCGACTGAGCGATCGACCGACGTGCACAAGAACATGCATGGCCAGAGCCCTTGGTTCGGTCGACCGTAGTTAGGAGAGATCGACTGTTCAGTCGACCGACTGGCACTACCCAACTCTCAAGTAGGGCCTGGTCGACCGACAACCCCAATGGTCGAAAATCTGACCATTGGTCGGTTGACCGATAGGCCGTCTGGCCTAAATTTTACCCTCAACAGTTATATTTTGGAACCCCTATAGATATGGGTTCTCTTGGCTTGTTTTCAACAAGATTCTAAAAGAGCCTCATTTCTCATCTTCTCTAGTGTTTTTAACAAGTTTTCATAAGAAGTTTTTGAGCTAAAAACTCTTATCTTTATTCATTTTCAAAATTTTAGAAAATAAAAAAAAATCATCTTTTGGGAAGTTCTTTTGTTCTTCATTTTCATATCTATTAAGAAGTTTTTCCCAGTGTTTTCTTTTTGATTTCTCTTTCAAACATTTTGATTTCTCACGTACTTGAGCTATTCAATTAAAATCTATCTTTAGGATCTTTGTATTATGAGAAAATTCGTTTATGATCTTTTAATATCACCAAGTGTTATTTGTGATCCAAGTGATCACCAAGTTGTATTTTTCTTTGCTTTGTGTATACCCTCTGAAAACACCTAGAGGGGGGTGAATAGGTGTAAATGCTGATCTAGAAACTAAGTGCGCTAAATGCGGAAGCTTAAAACAATATTGCAATCCACTTAATACAACACACAAGTGTAGCCGAATTCCCCGTTAAGGGCTCTGGACTAACTCCTCTTGATTCCCCTAGATATGGGTTGAGGTGCTATATGAAGCTCAAGTGAGGCACACACACAATCAAGCCAAGCATATAATGATATAGCAATATGAAAGATGCAAGACACAACACAAGCAATATGAATGATATGAAATGAATGATGCTTTGCACAAATAGAGAGAGTTAGAGAGACAATGGATCAAACGCAAACACAATGATATGTTCCGAGGTTCGAGCCCCTAGCTCTACGTCCCCGCCTTCACCGAGAAGGATTTCTAATCAACTATACTCCCACCGAGGGAACCTCCACCGAGGAGGATTTGTTACAACACAAGGAGTACCGAACTCCTCTCTCAAACACCGCCTCACAACCGAGGGGTAGGCCCGTAGCCAAACAACCACAACACCTCTACCGAAGAGCGTTACAAACACCAACTCCACCTCTCACTAGAGGGAGCAAACAACAACCAACTCCACCTCTCACTAGAGGGAGCAAACCACAATCCTCAACCTCTACCGAAGAGGGAGCAACCCAATCAAAGCAAGGGTTTTACAACAAGTGGTTACAAAAACAACAAACTCTCTTTTACCACAAAACAAAAGATCCATAGAGTAGGATAGATGATAGCTCAAGTGTGAAAAAACTAGGTGTTTTGAAAAACAAAAACTCAAAGAAATAATCTTGGAAAAACTCTTGAAGATAATGGAAATGAAGAACAAACACAAATCTCCCAAAATTCTATTTCCTTTGATTTTTTCAAAAACCTAAAACAAATAAGATGAATCCTTATTGGCACAAAACTTTTTTGAAAACTTGTTTAAAATAGTAGAGAAAGTCTGGAAATTTTAGCTCTAAAAATCTTGTCCAAAACCCCCAAGAAATGGGGTATTTATAGCCCAAACAAAAAACTAGCCGTTAGGCTGATCTGGCAGCCTGACAGGCTTGCAGTCGACCGGCCCGGTCGACCGCCAACGGTCAGAAATATGACCGTTGGGGCATCCGGTCGACCGTACGGCCTTCTCTGCTCCGGTCGGCCGGCCGCCGCCCAGATACAGAGAGCAGACTTCTCTGCTCCGGTCGGCCGGCCGGCCGACCACCCAGATACAGAGAGCAAAGCTCTCTGGTCCGGTCGACCGGTCGGTCGGCCGGCCCACTGTGCTGCTAGACGTGCACAGCTCTGTGCACGTCGGTCGACCGCAAGGTCGACCGGCCCTTGGTGCGGTCGACCGTGCGGTCGGCCGACCTGGCCTGTCAGCCACTGGGTCAGAAAAACTTGTTAAAATATTCTAAAAATCTTTTAAGTCTTTGTAAAAATACCTAAAAATAGTTTTATCATTTTGCATTGATACATAAACATGTGATAATCATTGTAACTCAAATATCAAGCATATAAAACTATTTTTGTGTTTTAACATTTTTACCAAAAACCAAAACTTGTATTTTATCAAACTTGAATTTTTCAATACATGAATAGGAAAGTCAAAATAAGTTTGTATAAGTCATGTAAGTGTACGCGTCAGAAAAGGGGAGGATTCGATTGCAAAATTCTTTGATTGGATAGAAGATTACAGCAGATCAGTATTCTGATTACAAGGGAGGGAGGATGTTGAGTCTTGAATCCTCCCTTTGTTTAAGGCTGGGTTCTTCAAGTGACGGTGGAGAGTGAATCTTGTTCTCCGTTGACTGGGTGAACGTTGAGATCTTCTGGGGCTCTTCTCTTTGGGTGGTTGACGGAGTAACACAGCTCTGTCGACCAAAACTCTCAAAGAGATTGTCGGCAAAGACTAACATGAACGCAGCAAGTCAGCTGAAGAGTTGGACTCTCTTTCTCTGTCTCTCCTCTCTAATCGATCGACCGTCCGTCTCTCTCCCCTCTCATAGCGACGGGGCTATTTATAGAGGTATCAGGGGTGAACGTGCCCCCTAAAAACACTCCACAATGGGGTTAACTTTCCCGCTATGTGGGCGGTGACAGGCCCCATAACCAGGGCAGTTATAACCGAGGTGTAGGTTTCGACCCTCGTGCCTTGATGCTGAGACGCGGGTTCAGACCCTCGCGCCTTGATGCTGAGACGCGGGTTCAGACCCTCGCGCCTTGATGCTGAGACGCGGGTTTCGATCCTCGCGCCTCTGAGCTGCTGAGACGCGGGTTCGGACCCTCGTGCCTTGATGCTGAGACGCGGGTTTCGATCATCGCGCCTCTGAGCTGCTGAGACGCGGGTTCGGACCCTCGCGCCTTGATGCTGAGACGCGGGTTTAGACCCTCGCGCCTTGATGCTGAGACGCGGGTTTCGATCCTCACGTCTTGGTGCTGCTGAGACGCGGATTTGGACCCTCGCGCCTTGGTGCGGCTGAGGCGCGGGTTTGGACCCTCGCGCCTTGGTGAGACAGCTATGATTAGCCCTGCGTCTGGAGCCTGGGAACTCTGCTTTTGACGACTTGTCTTAATGATTTTTAGACAGCCTACAGAACCCCCTTCAAAGTTTTCGATATTCCACAGTTAGTTGGGACGGATTTCGAAATACTTTGGACTCTAGCTGAGCTCACCCTTATGACTGGACTGTCAATGCTCCGGGTTTGATCTTATCTGGAGTATGGTCTTCGTGAGTGTACTGTGGAACTCTTTGAAGCCACCAAAGTTGATCGTGTTGAGTGTCTAGATGCATAGTCTAAACCTCCCCGATTGCTTTAAGTCTATCGTGGGTGCACTTAAGCCAGGAGTGGACGGTCGTCTGCTTGTGCCAGTGTACTATTGAAATGCTTTGCAGAAGCAAGGACTGAACGCCAGTTTTTTGGAACGCAGGGATAGTACCGCTCTAAAGGATGACAACGCGACTGATATTCCACAAGGCAGACGCGATTCTTGGCCTGATTGGAAAGATGCGAACTTCAGAGAGACACATCTTTTTTGGAGTAAAGATGCGACTTTCTGGACGCAACAATGGCCGTGCTGAAGAGATGCGTCCATTGAAGAGGCGCGACTGTTGGGTGCGAATCTGCGCCATACCATGAGTGCACTACCACGTATCCTGTGGAACCGACGGGACACCTTCTTTTTGGCGTGCGAACTTCACGCTGTATTAAATGCGCTATCCACGCGTCAAAAGACGATTTGATGTTGAGTCAATCGAGCCGAGCGCCGCGTATCTTTGCGAATCACCGTGCCTATAAATGGCAACAGTCATCGAGAGAGTCATCATTAATCTCTCTTTCGTCTTCGCGTGCATCTGCTAGGGTTTTGAGAAAGAAGCTCTCTTTGTTCCCTTCTTCTTCATCTAACATCGGATTCTTGATTACAATGGCACCCAAGGCCAAGCAAACTGCCTCATCTTCAAAGGCGGTCGTCACTGGGACTCAAAGGGGTGATTCCTCCATGCAGGAAGCCCCTATCTCAGGTATGACGCCCATCAGGCGTAATCTTCGCCATTAGAAGGGTTTATGGAGTTATTATAACTCTAAAAAAAACCTTTTTTTGAAGAAGAACCGCCAACGCGGATTCAAAACCGTGTTTGATTTTCATACGCGGTCTTTGAGTTAACTAACAAGGCGTGGGTTTGATAACCCTGCTGCTTTGATCTGCTTGAGTATGTGTTTGTTTGTTGAACACAGGGCCCCAGTAAGCCTTGCGTTCCGGGCTCATCACTTAGAACGTTTTTAATTGTGAAGGATTCGGACGCAGACTTGATTCTTGCGTTTTGTGACATCAGACGCTGGTTTTCATGAATCTTGCGCCTGAGTCCAAGTACTTTAGAGATTTTTCATAAGTCTTAGATTTTCAAAACGCAGACTCCATGCTGGCCTCACGGTCCTTAGGTCCGGACGCGGATTTTGACAATCTCTGCGTCTGGAATCTCTTCTGCGTCTGGATTATAGGCACTTAATCGTTTTCATTTAGATTTCTGATCAAGTGTCATTTTCCTATGCAGTGCGATATTCCTCCAACCCACTCTCCAAGAAGTGCCACTTCGGGCACGTAGGTGGTGTTGACCGCGATTTAACCTTCGTGCTGCAAAGGACTGCTCCCGTGACTACTGATAAGTCGAAGGAGCGAAGGGAGAGGCTCTCCAATGTTGACCTGGCGACCCTCCGGGAGCTTATGACTGACGCGGCATTCACAATGAATCCTCGCGCTCCGATGAAGAAACCTGCCTTCTTCTTAAAAAACACCTAGAGGGGGGTGAATAGGTGTAATTGCTAATCTAATGATCTTTTTAAAACTAAGTATGATGAATGATGCAACGATCTCTCAAAACAAGACTAAGAGCCGAATACCCCGTGAGAGGTTCTAAACTCCTTCCTCCTAATTCCCCTTGAATGAGTTAGAGGTGCGCAATGCAACCTTGTTGTATGAGATATGATCGATCAAGGCAAAGTATGATGGATGAATAGTGAGATCCACACAATATATCACAAGTATCACAAGCTTGAAGTAATAGCACAAAGAAAGAAACAAGATCACAAGCAAGTAATTAAAAGCAATATAGTGCAAGAGAAATTTAAAGCAAGAATTGACACAAGGCAATCGCAAACACAAGATATTTGTTTCGAGGTTCGAGCCACCGCTCTACTCCCCGCCTTCACCTCCGTGAAGGGTTTCCACTATTCACCGAGGACGATTACAATGGTCTACCGAAGACCCGAGCACCGAGCTCCACCAAGTACAATAACCTCTACCGAAGAGGTGTCTCCACAAGAACAAGAAGGTCACAAGAACAAGAGTGATCACAACAAGATCACCAAACTCTTTTACAACACTCTCACTCTTTTTACAACTTCACTATAGAATGAGTAAGGGATTTTTGGCTCTATGAAGTGTAGTGAGAAAAACTCAGTTGTAGAGATGATTTTTGCAAAGGAACATAACTGAAAAACTAGCTCAAGAAAGAGTTGGAAATGGAGAGCTTAAATACTTTTCTTTTCTCTTTTAAAACTTTGAAAACTTGAGGATTTTTCTTGGTATTTTGCAAGAGAGTCTTCTCCTCTATTTATATGAGAGAAATGGGTTTAAAACAATTTATTTAGAGTTTATTTGCTCTGAAAAAGACCTGGAAAACCCTAAAAAATCTGCCAAAAAGCAGTCTGAAAAATAGATTTCAGAATTGCACAAAAGAGGAAAGAGCCGTTGGGTTGTTGCAGGCTTGGCGGTCGACGGGCCGGTCGACCGCCAGCTCAGCTGGCAAAGAGCCGTTGGCTCCGGTCTCGGTCGGGTCGACCGTCCAAAGAAGAAAACATAGTTCTCTTTGGGCGGTCGACCGGGGCGGTCGACCCAGAAAACCCGAGAGCAACTGCTTACAGTCGGTCGACCCGGGCGGTCGACCGACAGACGTGCACAAACGTGCACGTCCTGGGACTGGCGCCGGTCGACCGGGCCGGTCGGCCGGTCAGCCTGAAACAGGAAAAATCAGTATATTTTTGACTTAGAAAACTTTGTAAAATAGTTTTGGGTTTGAACAAACTTAAGTAACATGCTAATAGGAGTATATAAACATGATCTAAACATGATATTTATTTTGTAAACTTAGGGTCATGTAGATATCTACTAAGGCATGAAACCTAATTTAAAACATGAAAACTTAAATACAAGACTCACATTTTAACAAAACCAAATTGTGTATGTGTATCCTAGAGCCAATATCCAACACTCAAACTTTAACATTCTATTCTTACAATGATTCTAAAGACTTCAAGTTCTTCAAGAGGGCTTTCACCATATGATCTTCAAAACTTGATTCTTGAGCCCAAATTGAGTTGACTTGAGTCCAAAGCACCTTCCTTTAGGGAAGAATCCTTCTAGTAGAGTTAGAATCCTGAAACACACTTAAACAATAAACAATATTAGTACAAATAACTAATATGTTTTGTAATCATCAAAACACACTAAAAACGGGTGATTGTAACCTTGGGCCAACAATCTCCTCCTTTTTGATGATGACAAAACATATAGTTTATTTAAACAAAAATGAAAGAAGAGCTTGGAAAGCTCCCCCTCAAATAATGCTATGTATCAATAATGCAATGAAAAGCTAAATACATAAGGCATTGAAAAACACATAGTTTTGTCAAAAACTCAAATACATCAAAGTACACCATAAACAACCAAAACAACAACAAACAAACTTATACTTTTTTTTTTCTCCCCCTTTTTGTCATACATCAAAAAGGGTTAAACAAAACAAAAAATTTTCTTTAAGAGTCCATAATGCAAACATTCAACTCACCACAAATAAAAGAGAATCTAGCATAATCTGATGGTTTAGTAAAAATATCGGCAAGTTGAAAATCGGTAGAAACATAATCAATATCAATATCACCTTTCTCATAATGATCTCTAAGAAAGTGATACCTAATGTCAATGTGTTTGGTTTTACTATATTGATTTGCATTCTTTGTCATGTGAATAGTACTAGTATTATCACAAAATATTTTAACATGATCAAAGTGTAAATCATAGTCAGGAGAGTATGTTTCATCCAAAGAACTTGTGCACAACAAGCTCCGGCCGCAACATACTCCGCCTCGGCGGTTGAAAGGGCTACCGAATTTTGCTTTTTGAAAGACCAAGATACAAGGCAATTACCTAAGAATTGACATGTTCCACTTGTGCTCTTCCTATCTACCCTACAACCCGCATAGTCGGCATCCGAAAAACTCGTCATTGAAAATTGGCCGGTTTTCAGATACCACAAACCCATTTCAATAGTGCCCTAAAGGTATCTTTATGCTCTTGCTACAAATACTGAAGACTCTTTAGGACAAGATAAAACGTGCACAAAGACAAACGGAAAACATAATATCCGGCCTACTAGCCGTCAAATACAATAAACTACCAATCATGCTACGATAAAGCTTAATGTCTACACTTTTACCTTGTTCATCCTTGTCAAGCTTGGTAGTTGTTGCCATGGGAGTTTTGCTTACTTTAGATCCTTCAAGCCCGAACCTTTTGATTAATTCTTTGTGTACTTGACTTGATTGATGAAAATCCCATCCTTCCTTTGCTTGATTTGGAGTCCAAGGAAATAGTTGAGTTCCCCCATCATAGACATTTCAAATTCTTCCTTCATGCATGATTCAAAAGCTTGGCAAAGAGATTCATTAGTAGAACCAAAATAATGTCATCAACATAAATTTGTACAATAAGAATATCTTTTTCTACATGTTTTGTAAACAAAGTTGTGTCAATTTTACCTTTCTTAAAACCATTTGAAATTAAAAATGAAGAAAGTCTTTCATACCAAGCCCTAGGGGCTTGTTTTAAACCATAAAGAGCTTTATCTAATTTAAACACGAAATCCGGATGTGTAGGATCAACAAACCCGGGGGGTTGTTCAATATACACCTCCTCTTCAATAACCATTTAGAAAAGCACTTTTAACATCCATTTGAAACAATCTAAAATCATTATATGAGGCAAATGCTAGTGTCATCCGTATGGCTTCAAGCCATGCTACGGGTGCAAAGGTTTCTTCAAAATCGATTCCTTCGATTTGAGTGTAACCTTGGGCAACTAACCTAGCTTTATTCCTAACAACGTTACCCGATTCATCCAACTTGTTCTTAAAGATCCACTTAGTACCAATTGTTGGTCTATCGTGGGGCCTAGGAATAAGGTGCCAAACTTGGTTGCGCTCAAATTGATTGAGTTCCTCTTGCATAGCTAGCAACCAATATGAATCGGCCTCGGCTTCGAGGACGTTCTTGGGTTCAACATGAGAAATAAATGCATAATGACCACAATAATCATGAAGTTTAGAGCGAGTGGTTACCCCTTAGATACTTCACCTATGACGAGGTCCTTGGGATGATGAGGATTGTATCTCCAACCCTTTGGAAGTTGTTGAGTAGGCTCCACGTCAATTGATTGAATTTCATGTCCTTGAGCCTCTTCTACTTTAGCTTCACTTCCTTCATCATCCTTTGGCTTGTCTCCCATAGTAGGTGTATCCTCCAAGGTCACTTTCTCCAAGCCTTCATCCAATGCATCTATTTCTACAACATTCTTAACAAACAAGTTAGATTCTTCAAACTTAACATGTATAGATTCCTCAATAGTCAAAGATGATCTATTGAAGATTCTATAAGCCTTGCTAGTGTTAGAATAACCAACAAAAATAGCCTCATAAGATCTAGCATCAAATTTTCTAAATTATCTTTTGTATTTAAAACAAAACATTTGCATCCAAAAACCTTGAAATATGAAACATTTGGTTTTCTAGAAAGTACATTCAAAAGAAGTTTTTGAAGTATTTTTACACAAGAAAACACGATTTGATATATAGCATGATGTATTAACGGCCTCGGCCCACAAATAATGTGGTAGACCATATTCACTTAGCATTGTCCTAGCCATCTCTTGTAAAGTTCGATTTTTCCGTTCAACTACTCCATTTTGTTGTGGAGTTCTAGGACAGGAAAGTTCATGCTTAATTCCATGTTCTTCACAAAAAGTGGTAAAGGGTAGGTTAATGAACTCACCTCCTCTATCACTTCTTATTCTTAAAATTGAAGTATCTTTTTCTTTTTCAACTCTTTTCTTAAAGGTTTGGAAATATGAAAAAGCTTGATTTTTGTGTTCAAGAAAGAAAACCCAAGTAAATCGTGAAAAGTCATCAAACCAAAACAATGCAAATCTATTCCCATTTAGATTTTTGGTTTGTGTAGGGACAAATAGATCCATATGGATTAACTCCAAAGGACGTGATGTCATGATATCCTTAATTGACTTGAAAGAAGACTTAGTTTGTTTCCCAAATTGACACGCGTCACAAACTCGGTCCTTTTCAAAATTCAAACAAGGAATACCTTTCACCATTTCCTTTGTGTTTAATCTAGAAATATGGTCAAAAGAAATATGGCCTAATCTTCTATGCCACACCAAGAGTCATCATCGAGGGCTTTTAACAAGTAATATTACAAGACATATTAGACATATCTATCATATAAACATTACTTTCACGAAAATCGGAAAACACACAAGTATTAGAAATTCTATCAATTACTTTACAAACTACATTATCAAAAACAACATCAAAACCTTTATCACAAAGTTGACTAACACTCAAGAGGTTATGCTTGAGGCCATCAACTAAAACTACATTCTCAATTAAAGGGGATGTGCCGAGTTTTACATTACCAATACCGATGATTTACCCTTGGCATCATCTCCGAAGGTGACGGTGCCACCTTCATGGTATCTTGATAGGGTTGCAAAGTTGTTGATGTCCCAAGTCATGTGCCTTGAGCAACCACTATCAAGATACCACAATCCTCTACGTCGTTGGGCTTTGGAAGGTACCTATATCATTTAACAAAATTGTTGACTTTGTACCCAAACTTTCTTGGGTCCTTGAAAGTTAGTGTTTCGAACCCAAACATTATGAAAAGATGCACTTAGTCTATCATAGCAAAAATTGGCTAAGTGTCCTTTCCGCCCACAATGTGAACATGAGAACACTCTTCCATCATGAATGCATGATGTGTGTGAAGTGTGAGCATGCTTTGGGGTTTTGCCACGATGTAAAGGTTGTGTGGTATGAACATGAGCATGAGCATGGTGAACATTTTTCTTAGGGGCTTGTTTCTTAGGAAACATAGCCTCTATCTTCTTCTTATCAAACTCACAATTTTTCAAAACAATTCCTAATGAGTCTATTCTTTCTTTAAGCATGGTAATCTCATTAGAATCAACTAGTGGGGACTTGCCTTTACACGAAATCTTATATTTGTCAAAATCTTTTTGGGTGGAAACAAGAGTGGAAAGTAATCATCTTTTTCTTTAGAAATAATAAAGACTTGATGATTAAGTGATTCATTTTCCTTTTTCATTTTTAGATACTTTTTCTTAGAGAATCATAGTTATGTGAAAGTTCTACAAATGCTTCTCCTAATTCATCCATGGAAAGTTCATCATTAAGAGAAGTGGAAGGGGTTACCTTGCTTGTGCTTTCATTAGCCATGAAGCACATGTTGGCGGTGTCAATCTCCTCCTCGGATTCGCTCTCGGAATCCCATGTAGCTTTCATTGCCTTCTTCTTGTAAGGCTTCTTTGAGGTGGAGGGCTTCACTTTATCCGGGCACTCCGCAACAATGTGTCCCGGTCTTTGGCAATTGAAGCAAATAATCTTTCTTTCTTCTTTGCCTCCTTGCCATCTCCTTCTTCCTTGAAATTTAGCCTTGTTATACATCCTTCGGACGTTCTTTACAAGAAGTGAGAGCTCTTCGTCATCTTCTTCTTCATCGTCTTCGTCGGAGTGTGTGGATTGACTTTTGAAGGCTATAGTCTTCTTCTTGGAAGGAGCCATGTCCTCCCTTGCTTTCCTTTCCATCTCATGGGTTTTGAGGTTCCCAATGAGACCTATTAGCTCTATCTCCTCCTTGTCATTGAGTTCGTTCAAGGTTGTTGCTTTTACTTCCCATGAAGGAGAAAGAGCCCGGATGATCTTTCTCACCTTTTGATCATTGTCAATACCATCACCTAGAGAAGAAAGTCCATTAGTGATCTTTGTAAATTTTGTAACCATATCATCTATGGTTTCATGTTCTTGCATGCTAAAGTTCTCATATTGGGACCGAAGAAGGTCTATCTTAGCCCTCTTCACTTGTGAAGTCCCTTCATGTGTAACTAGCAAATGTGTCCAAATTTCATATGCGGACTTGCAATGAATAACTCTAGCTATATCATCATCATTAAGGGCTTAAAGTAGTGCATAGTGAGCCCTAGCATTGGCATCAAATTCCTTAGTCTCAATTTCGGACCAAGTAGATTCATCACCGGGGGTGCATAAAGGGTTTGGTCACGGCCTTTGCAACTCGACTTCCTAGAGATTGCAAGAAAACGGTCATCTAACCTTCCATATGGGAAAGTTAAGTCCATCAAACTTAGGAGGGGTTTTAATTCCATCGGCCATTTTTACTAAGTGAGTATGAATGAAATGATTAGCAAAATTAGGATCTCTCTAAGGTTGTTAAGCCAAATCCTAGAGTCCAAGCTCTGATACCAATTGAAAAACACCTAGAGGGGGGGTGAATAGGTGTAATTGCTAATCTAATAATCTTTTTAAAACTAAGTATGATGAATGATGCAACGATCTCTCAAAACAAGACTAAGAGCCGAATACCCCGTGAGAGGTTCTGAACTCCTTCCTCCCAATTCCCCTTGAATGGGTTAGAGGTGCGCAATGCAACCTTGTTGTATGAGATATGATCGATCAAGGCAAAGTATGATGGATGAATAGTGAGATGACACAATATATCACAAGTATCACAAGCTTGAAGTAATAGCACAAAGAAAGAAACAAGATCACAAGCAAGTAATTGAAAGCAATATAGTGCAAGAGAAATTTAAAGCAAGAATTGACACAAGGCAATAGCAAACACAAGATATTTGTTTCGAGGTTCGAGCCACCGCTCTACTCCCCGCCTTCACCTTCGTGAAGGGTTTCCACTATCCACCGAGGACGATTACAATGGTCTACCGAAGACCCGAGCACCGAGCTCCACCAAGTACAATAACCTCTACTGAAGAGGTGTCTCCACAAGAACAAGAAGGTCACAAGAACAAGAGTGATCACAACAAGATCGCCAAACTCTTTTACAACACTCTCACTCTTTTCACAACTTCACTATAGAATGAGTAAGGGATTTTTGGCTCTATGAAGTGTAGTGAGAAAAACTCAGTTGTAGAGATGATTTTTGCAAAGGAACACAACTGAAAAACTAGCTCAAGAAAGAGTTGGAAATGGAGAGCTTAAACACTTTTCTTTTCTCTTTTAAAACTTTGAAAACTTGAGGATTTTTCTTGGTATTTTGCAAGAGAGTCTTCTCCTCTATTTATATGGAGAGAAATGGGTTTAAAACATTTATTTAGAGTTTATTTGCTCTGAAAAAGACCTGGAAAACCCTAAAAAATCTGCCAAAAAGCAGTCTGAAAAACAGATTTCAGAATTGCACAAAAGAGGAAAGAGCCGTTGGGCTATTGCAGGCTTGGCGGTCGACCGGGCCGGTCGACCGCCAGCTCAGCTGGCAAAGAGCCGTTGGCTCCGGTCGACCGATCGGGTCGACCGTCCAAAGAAGAAAACATAGTTCTCTTCGGGCGGTCGACCGGGGCGGTCGACCCAGAAAACCCGAGAGCAACTGCTTACAGTCGGTCGACCCGGGCGGTCGACCGACAGACGTGCACAAACGTACACGTCCTGGGACTGGCGCCGGTCGACCGGGCCGGTCGGCCGGTCAGCCTGAAACAGGAAAAATCAGTATATTTTTGACTTAGAAAACTTTGTAAAATAGTTTTGGGTTTGAACAAACTTAAGTAACATGCTAGTAGGAGTATATAAACATGATCTAAACATGATATTTATTTTGTAAAACTTAGGGTCATGTAGATATCTACTAAGGCATGAAACCTAATTTAAAACATGAAAACTTAAATACAAGACTCACATTTTAACAAAACCAAATTGTGTATGTGTATCCTAGAGCCAATATCCAACACTCAAACTTTAACATTCTATTCTTACAATGATTCTAAAGACTTCAAGTTCTTCAAGAGGGCTTTCACCATATGATCTTCAAAACTTGATTCTTGAGCCCAAATTGAGTTGACTTGAGTCCAAAGCACCTTTCTTTAGGGAAGAATCCTTCTAGTAGAGTTAGAATCCTAAAACACACTTAAACAATAAACAATATTAGTACAAATAACTAATATGTTTTGTAATCATCAATACACACTAAAAACGGGTGATTGTAACCTTGGGCCAACACTTCTTTGGGGACAACATCAGCGAGGGTGGTTATACTTTGCATGACGGAGATTATAAATGGCTTCGTCAGATAGAGGGTAGAAGGTTCTTTCTTCCAAACATGGAGAGAATGTACCCCCTATCTTATCTCCAGCACATGTCTGTCCCTCGGAAGATGACGTGGGAGATTTCCCGACCTGTCCCTGAGATTGCTCTCGGCAGCCTGGGCTCCAGGAAGGTATATAATGCTGGTCATGAGAAGGAGGCTTTCGGCCTGTTTCCCGGGCTGCTCAGGTCCGATCACCCAGTAGGAGAAACTCCTAAACTTGGCACCACTTTCATTAATGTATTCATGAAAGCGGGGGGTGACTTTCCGGTTGATTTCCGTTCGCTTGGGTGGATTCATTCCACTGACAAGTACTTGTGGGGCAAGATGGTGAGCTTTGTCCTTGCCGATCTTGGAGGTCTGTTGGAGCATGTGGAATTGTACCAAGCGGTCAGGGCCGTGCAGTATGGCATTCCACCGAGCTCTCAAAATTTCTTTGGGATCCTGGAGCGTTACAATCCTCTGACGGGGACATTCTTCACTCTGGTCGGAGAGATGGGTCTTGCCCTGCATGAGTTGCACGAAGTCTCGGGGCTGGCGATGGGGGATACTCCCTATGAGGAATACGTCCCAACCTCTGAGGAGCTCCACCTCTTGAAGAAAGAGTTTCCTCGGGTGTACGAGACTTATTGGGAGGTGTTATGTCACTTTCACATTGCGGCCAGATAACCTCTTGGAGGACGAGGGGAGTTAAGCAGCTGTCTTGGGCAAGCTACTTGTTTAATGGTTCAATCAGAAGGACCAACCAGTGACCCGACTGGCTCTCAGCTCCGACGAAGAGATTGTTGACAGAATCAAGGCTTCCGTAGACTCCTACACCACGGAGTCGAATGAGGATACTTTCAAACCTGACACGATTTTTGAAAGTTTCCATACCAAGCCCGGGTCCCTATCTCCAATCGGGCACTGTTAGCGGGCTTCTTAATGTTATGGTTGAAGCGCTGTGTGGTGCCGACACTGCCACATGAAGTGATCGTTGCTGACGTGGTGTATGCGGCGGTGCTTTTGGCTTATGGTAAGTCCATAGCCCTCCTCCCAGCCATGGCGGCCGGTATCCAAAGCGGGTTGCGGGCCTTAGCTCAGAGTCTATGCAGGGTAGAGAAGGTTGTGGACTCCCAGGGTGAGCCGATTGTTGACTCAGAGGGGAGGCCGATGGTAAAGCGTCCCAACCCTCGGGTTGAGCTTCCCTACACGTAGCTAATGGCCTGGTACGTTATGCACTGTCCCTCCCTGATGACGCCAGTGTCTTGGTGTGAGGGGTTTATCCCTTTCGTACAGCGGTTGGAGAGTTCAAGCTGGTGTAATACTTATATGTATTTCATTCGGAAGTGCATTCTAGCTGCTTCGAACTACCAGCTCAATCACTGCTTCCCCGAGATTACTGGCGCATCTTATGGGGATAAATTTGCCGACCTAGTGGGTCCAGACAACTTCACAAGGCTGTCGTCAGGAGTTTTCTGGTGGCTGATCAATATTCGGCCTGGGTACCTGCTCTTTCGGCAAGGGGACTCATGCACGATCGAGCCGTATATGCCGAATCGCTTCGCCCGACAGTTTGGCTATGATCAGTTATATGTCGGCAATCCCAATGCTCAACTCGCCTTCAGTGGGAATTTGTTTGAAGGTGCTCGAGCTTAGTACTATAGTGTGGCCGGAGGGACGGAAGCACTTTTTCGTCTGCCCCCCAAGGGGCCGAAAGGCTGTACAAGCCTTAGTTTCTGCACCTGGTACTTCCAAGCCAACCAAATGTCTGACTTCTCACCAGAGTACTCATGCATTGAGAGTATCAATGCCTCTTACGAAGCAAAGTCGACATCCAAAAAGCGCTCGCGAGGCGTCGATGAGTATAGGGCGGCTCAAAAGGAGGCCAGAAGGGTGTCAAGGGGGGAGCGAGAGCAGCAAAGGGTCGACAGGCAGTACATAAGCGTCCTCAGAGCTCTACTTCCATCGTTGAGCCTGCCCCCAAGAAGGCCCGGAGAGATTTGACGGGCGAAGTTTCCTTGTCCGAGGCCATCCCTTCTTATGTTGAGGAGCAGAGGGAAGAAGATGAGGAGGATAGTGCCCCTTTTGTTCGCACTCGTGGATTGCGCAGCAGGGGCCCCCGCATTCTTAGAAGAAGGGAAACTTGCTGACGAATCCACCGCCGCTGACGAACCCACCTTAGCTGATGAAGCTGAGCAGCTCGAAGTTTACCTGATGAGCAGGGATGACGTTGAGATTCCAGGGGTCTCAACTCAGCCTGGGTCTTCCTCGGCTCAAGAGAGGAGGGATGAGGCACAACAGCCCGGGTCCCCTGGTATTTTAATGCCCAGCTCACAGGTAATTGACCCCAGCCCTACCACTGGGGTATTTGGCGGCAAGGCCCCGATTGCCGAGGCTTCTTGCGTTGAACTATCGTCCTCATCATCCGGAGAGGATAGATATGATTCAGGCGATGAGGTTGATTTTGGCGATGAACCTGTTCTTTCGGATCCGAGTAAATTCTCACATATCACGGAGGAGGAAATATACGGGTGTGATCCGGTGACGGCGTCGTCACTAGCGGCAACTGCTCCTTCTGAAGGTATTCTCTTTGTCTTTTTGACCCAGTTGCCCTTTTTAACTAGGAAAAAGGTTCTCTGACGTCCTCCCTTTAACTTTATGCTGCAGGGTTGGCTGCGGACAGCGAGGTTGCGACTTCCTCGCATATCGAGGAGATGGTGCAGGAGCTGGTCCAGCAGGGACGAGTTGAGGCTCCAGTTATCGAGATGCCTCACGAGAGGGCAACCATTGAAGTCGGGTGGACCTCAACTCTGCAAGGTTTGCCCCAGAATTCGCCGTCTTTGAACCCCCAACTTGGTAAGGGAATGTTGATGCTTTGGATATTTTTCTTTTACCGTCGTGGCTGATGTTCTGATAATTGCAGAGAGCACCGAGGAAGCTCAGGTAGAAGATTCGTCGGTCAGTGCCTATCTGGAAGGCCGCACAGTTCAAATCTCGGCTAAGGATCTTGAAGAGGTCGGGCTTGCTGTTACTTCATCCGCCGTGGAGGTTTCTACAGATGCAGTAGCCCCAGAAGCGCCGGGGGTTACCCCTGCTCCTGCCGCACCTGTCGTTAGCCCGACTCCTGTACCGGAAGAATCGGTTTACGTCCCTCGCCCCGTGATGGAAAGGGGATCGGGGAGCACTTCAGCGGAATTTTTCCCGGGTGATACCATGGGGGAGCTGGCGCGTCAAGTGGTGCAGCAGTTCTTTGCCTCCATGCGATCATGTATTGACCTCATTCTGTCTGGGAATTGCTCCTTCGAATTCGCCCGGATGTTTCTCGAAAATCTGGTCGAGAACATCAATTTAGCCGGAGGCCCTTCACCAGCCAAGGCGTGTCTGCTGCTGGTGGAGCAGTTGGGACATGACTTGAAAGAGCTTAGATCTCTGGAGAATGCTGGCTCATTTCACAAGGCCCAGGAAACTCTGACTAGGCTCCTTGCTGCTCAAGAGCAAGAGCGAAGGGAGATGGAAGAAAGGATAGCTGAAAGGACCCGTCTTCTCCAATGTTTCCAGGCTGACCATCGAAAGCTAACTGGCGAGTCAAAGGAGTCCGAGATGGTCATGCAGGCTGCGAAGCAGGTTATCCTCGATGCTCGAGCTACCTTAGCCAGAGCTGAGGCCTTGATTGCTATCAATGAACAGAAGTTGGCCACTTCCGAAAAGAAGCTAGCGGAATTAGAGGCTGCCAAGGCGCAAGTTGAGGAAAATCTCTCTGTTAATTCCTCCGAGCTGGAATCCCTACGAGTGCAGATGGCTGCGAAGAGATTTTTATCTGAGGAGGAGCTACGGGCCCAGGCTCTCATGGAAGCTGAGAAGGCGCGTCAACATGAGATACATCGCCTTAGAGAACAAATCCGTTCTTTGGCGAACCAAGATTTTTAGCCTTCTTCTTCTTTCCTTTTATAAAGAAAAGGACACTCTATTCACCAAGAGTGTTTGTATTTACTTTTATCATATTTGAATAATAAAAGTCGTTAAAGTTTTTGTTCCACCTTCATTGCCCCGCTGTAGATGAATCCAACCTCTCAATCACAGATTTTGGTTGTGCTCCCTTACTGACTGTGAATAACAGACTTAGGTAGAACTAAGTTCGTTTGATGAAACGCAACGTTGTTCCAAAGAGAGACGCGGTTCTGAGAAACGCGACTTTGACCTGCCAGTGAAGACGCGGTTCAAGTTGACGCGAAAGACGCAGCTTTGAGTGTGACTCACTGGCCGCAGTCCTTAACTTTATTCAGGCGCAGGAATCAGGATGCATCAAGAATGTGGTCTTATGCTTCTCAAAACTGACGCATAGATATGAGAACGCGAGACTGGGTCCTTGACCTTGAAAAATCACCTAGAGGGGGGGTGAATAGGTGATATAGCTAATCTATGAACTAAATGCGGAATTTAAAAACTAATTGCAATTACAAGTGATGCACACACAACCAAGCTAAGCAATTATGAATGCACAATATGAATAGTTGCAAGGCACAAAATAAAGAGAGAGATAGAGAGAGAGAGTCAATGAACAAGCGCAAACACCAAGATATGTTTCGAGGTTCGAGCACCCAGCTCTACATCCCCGCCTTCACACAGAAGGATTTTAAGTCCACTAGCTTGTCCACAAAGGACTCCCACAAAGGGGACCTCCACCGAGGATTTGGGGCAATCACAATACAAGGAGTACCCAACTCCTCTCCTTACAAATACAACCTCCTCCTTGAGGCACAACATCAAGCCAACCAAAACAATCACCTCACACCTTGAGGGATACAACCCACTTGCACAACCTCCTCAACACAATGAGGGAAAGGCACAAAGCCAAGCAAATGAAGGGTTTTCAACTTAGTGGTCTAAACAACAACCACAAACAATTCTTTCTCTCACACAAAGATCCTATAGAAGAGATAGTAGAATTTAGCTCAAGTGTGGAGAAAACCAATGGAATGGAAATCAAAATCACAAAGAAAAATCCTTGGGGAAAACTGAAACCAAGATATAGAAGATGAATCAAAACTCTTTTCCCAAAAACCCTTTCTTTGGTTTTCCAAACCCTAGCAAAAACTCCAAATAGATTGTTCAATTTGAATCCAAAAACTTCTTTTGATTGCTGTGAAAACATCAGAGAGTAGGGAAAAATTTGCACTAAAAATCTAAGAGAAAAACTCTTTCCAATGGGGTATTTATAGACCCAAGAAAAATATAGTCGTTGGCAGCAGAAACTGCCAAAAATGAACTGCCGGTCGACCGCCCAACGGTCAAATTCTGCCCGTTGGCAGCTACCGGTCGACCGCCCCGGTCGACCGAAACAAACAGAGACGAGCCTGCATGCAGTCGGTCGACCCGTACGGTCGGCCGGCCCATTAGGCAGCCAGCGTGCACGTATCCGTGCACGTCGGTCGACCCGAACGGTCGACCGGCTACTTGGTGCGGCCGACCGTTCGGGTCGACCGACCTAGCCTGGCAGAGGCTGTTCTGATCAGAAAAATTAAGGAATTAAATGTCCAATAAATTCTGTAAACTACTTAAAAATCCTCAAAAATAGTTTTGACAATTTGCATTGATATATAAACATATGATAAAAGTTTTGACTAAAATATCAAGCAATTAAAACTATTTTTGTGTCTTATCATTTTTACCAAAAACCAAAAACTGTATTTTCTAAAACTTGGATTTTGAATAGAAAATACATTTTGTCCAAAACTCATCTAAATACAAAAACATGATATTTAAACATTTTGAAGCATGATGCATATGGATAGAAATCCAATATACATGAAACATATACATATCATAGTTTTTGTCCTAAATTCCAAAATTATGTTTTGTTTAAAAATACCAAAACATAAAACACATGAATATGTAAGTCAAAACTAAG
This sequence comes from Agave tequilana, assembly GCA_038442645.1. NCBI lineage: Eukaryota > Viridiplantae > Streptophyta > Magnoliopsida > Asparagales > Asparagaceae > Agave > Agave tequilana. The sequence goes on along the minus strand of JAVJIF010014311.1, from coordinate 72,027 downwards.
TTTGTCTAGAAAGATAAGCATGCATGTATATAGAACAAATCTAATATACATTAAACCATGTAAACTTGTTTTGATCTATCTATTCATGAAACCAAGATCGGTTAAACCAAAAACCGAAAGCCAAAACATGAAACATGTGTGTTGTGAACTTGAGCTTATCATACTATTCTAATCTTTACAATTTGGATCTAAACACAAAACTAAAACTATGGTACCGATGTCTTCTTGTAGAGCGCCGTCTCCAAGCCAACTCGATCCAAAACTTGATTCACCGAGCTTGACTCCAAAGAGTGCTAGATATCATCTTTGACGCTCGGGCTCTTGAATCAACAAGTGAAAGCTTCCAAATCATCTTGTTGAAGCTAATCACCAACTAATAACTTGATTAATGATCTGAAACTAAAATCACAAGATTATTAGTACACATAACTACATGAGTTAATCATCATCAAAATTAGAGTAGAAGGCCTTTAGGCCAACAATCTCCCCCTTTTTGATGATGACAAAACTCATGGAGTTATATATGCATGGATTAAAGTTAAGCTTCAAAGAAGCTCCCCCTTAACTCATGCATAAACAAATAAACATAAATATTAAACACGAAACATGCATAGATATGCATAAACAATAAAATGATTCTAGATACCAATGAAAAATAAAAAATAAACATACTCTTGATACCAATAAATAAACATGCTCTAGATACCAATTACTTTTAAAAACAAATAAACATGCTCTAGATATCAATTGACATGTTCTAGATACCAATTAAACTTAATTTTAAAAACATGCTCTAGATACCAATTGACATGTTCTAGATACCAATTAAACTTAATTTTCAAAAACACATAAACATGCATACAATCATGCATATAAACTCAAATTCTTCTCCCCCTTTTGTCAATCATCAACAAAGGGGCAAAAGATAAAACAAAACTAAATAAAAACAGATTTTTCTCCTCTTATTGTTCAAAACAAAGAATCAATAAAGGGATGTATCAAAAACAAAACGTTCTCCCCTTTAGGTTTAAAACAAAAACGATATCATTAAGGGGTCAAATCAAATATGATATCAATTAAAAATGTGTCAATGAAGTGCATCTAGATATCAATTAAAAAATGAAATTATACCAATTGAAAAACAAAAATCTTGATACCAATTGATAAGTAAACAAACAACATACCAATTGAAATTATTATATTTTTAAGTATATAAACAAATTTGATTTTGATACCAATTAAAATTATTGCCAATTGAAATTATTATTCTCTATCATAAAGTAAGGGAGTGGAATGCTAAATACCAATTGAAAGATGAAATACAAGATTTTCTCTCCCTTTATGAAATACCAATAAAAACTATGATAAGGCTCGAATTAAGATACCAATTGAAAACTAAATCAATTAAAACAAAGTTGAAGCTCAAGCTTATCATAAACAAAATCTTGTGCTTAAAGATATAGGGATATGATAAGCACAAATAAAACATATATATGTATGAAAAGTAGATACCAATTGAAATTGATATTCTTGGAAATGAAAGCATACATACATAAAAACATATGAGTATACAAGAAATGTTAAGATTGATACCAATTGAAAGAATTCAATGATACCAATTGAAATAACAATAAGATCAAGTGTATATCTCATAATCCTATACCTCCCATACACGATCAAGTTTAAAATGATTTTCACAATAAAGCATACATGAGCATGGTCTCCCATCCAACCTCCCATGGATGGTAGGGGTTTTCAAGAAAGGGTTTGAAAATGTAGTATGTTTGAAAAACTCTACCATAGTGAAGAATACGAACTAGTTATAGGAAAAACTTTTAAATTAGTACGAAATCCTTCAAACAAGGAATGAAACAAAATGTTTTTCATGAAACACATGTAAACCACATGGCACTAAAACACTCAAAATCCATATAGCACAATTTGTACTCATGAAAATTAAGTCATGAGAAAACATTAAATAAGGTGAGTGTACAAGTGTTGTGTGACACATATCAATCATGAAAATGTTCAATTAAGTCCATGTGAAATTCCTTAAAAAACATTTACACATGAAAAACTAAATTTTTATTTCCAATTGAAATTACCTAAAAATATGAGAATCATTTAAAATCACCAATTGAAATCATCAAATTCTTCAAAAACGATTTAAACTTCAAGGTATATGTATGTCAAGTACAGACTAAAGTATACATACATATCCTAAACATAATGAGTCCACAAGGATATATGCATGAAGGCACGTGGTTCAAGGATGTACATGTATATCTAAAAGTTTGGACAAGATAGACATATACATGAAGTTAAAACACATGATCATAGAAACATATCCAAAATAGGAATATAGGTTAAAATGCATGAATCATCAAAACTAGACTATACTAGCACATCTAATGGGTACAAATAGGCATTCAAGCACAAACATATATAAAGATTTATTTATAGCCCACTATATGTATAAGTATAAATCCTAGTCTTAATGAAAACTAACATCTAAACGCATATTCAAATCATGAAGCATAAAACGACACATAGATCAACATGAAAATCATAAAAATGATCATAATAATCAAAAACATGAATTATTAAAACAAAAAGTCATAGTCAACCATATGATTAGCATGACAAAAACATGTGCATTAGATCTATGATTAACATGATAGCTAAAACATAAAGAGAACACAAAATATGGGTCCATACTAAACATGGGTGATCTCAAAAGCTATACATGCATGTCAAGGGTCTAATAAACATGTCATTCAACATACTAAACAAAACATGAGTCATCAAAACAAAACATCATAAACATCCATATGATCATTATGTATATGCATGTGAATTAGATCTAGGGCATACATATTAGTTTAAACAAGGTGAGAACACTAAATATAGATCCATATAAAACATGGGTGTCTCAAGTAACTAAACATGTATAACACTAATCTAATCAACATGACATAAACATAATGAACAATAAACCATGGCATGCTATAAGATGATGAACATGAAAAGCATGCAATTAAAAATGGGAGTTAGAGAATGATACCAAAACTGATGAAGGTGCATCTCTAGTTCTCCAAATCACGGTGGTCCTCCCACCAAATCTCCTTGAGAGTGAAGCATCCAAATGGTTCTCCTTTAAGCTTAGAATGCATCCACCTCAAGGCACCAATACCCTCACGTGATGCGAGAGCTCCCACCTACATCAAAAGTCAAGGAGGTGGTTTTTGGTACCCATTTTCTTTTGGGTCCAGGGGGTTAGTATCTTTTCTAACCCAAACAAGATTATTTGCTAAATTTTCAATATGTAAACGATCATAGCAAAATCTAGCAAGATGACCTTTTCGGCCACTATGTGTACAAGTGTACACATGAGCATACATGTTATGGTTGTGTCCGTGGAAAGCATGTGTATGCCGTGTAGGGTGTACAAGCAAAGATGGACCTTGTTTCTTACGAACCAAGGTTTCCAAACGTGAATGATTCAATGTGCATTGGCTCAAAATGGAGCCCAAACATTCAACACTTTTCTTCAAAACATTTATATCATGTTCAATAGTGGAAGATAAAGTGGAGCATGCAATAGGTGTGCAAGAAGAAGAATAAGCTATACTAGCATGGCACACATGAGAATCAATTTCAATTTTCAAAGATTCATTTTTCTTTAAAACTAAATCCAATTCTTTTGTAATTGAATCAATTTTATTTTTCAAAACAAGGTTATCTTTTAAAACAAAATTCAATTTAGAAGATAAAACCTCATTGTTTTTCACAACATCATCACAATCATTTTTGCTTTTCAAAAATTCATTTTCCTTTAAGGCAAGTTCAAGTTGAGATTTAAGTGAGTCACGTTCACTTGCAATCTCTTCCTTCTCTTGCAAAACCGATTCAAAAGTTGGGCATAAACCCTTTAATTCATCTTTCAAAACAAGGTTGTCCTCTTTCAAAAGATTGTGTTTTTTCAAGAAATTTTCAAACTTTTGAGCAAGTTCTAAATTTAAAGATTGAACTTCTAAACATCCATAGCAATAGGAACTAGAGCTATCATCTAATTGAGTGTCGATTGTACCTCAAGGGAGTTATTCCCTTGGACCATGAAGCAATGCTCTTCGGACTTTTCTCTCATAGATCTCCTCATCTTGTTGATAATCCTTGGAAGCTCGGGAGACGTCAATAAGCTCCAAACTGCAAAAGCCGAGTCATAACGATCAAACACCGGTAAAAGATATTCATTAAGAGATACTCTAAGTGCTCTAAGTGCTAATGCATTAGCCTTTTTATGTTTGCTGCTATTAGGGAATGATTCTTGAGTAGAGGCTTGATAAACTAGATGTCCTAAGCTTTTTAAATGTCTACTCATATTGGCCTTCCAAGCATCAAGTCTAATATGGTCAAACATAGGAGGGCTATCCATGAGAGCAACCTAAATGTGTGCAAATGAAAAATGCAAATGAAGATTAGCAAACCAAGATCTCACTCCTAGGTGGTTAAACCTAAATATCAGGAGCGTAGGCTCTGATACCAATTGAAAAATCACCTAGAGGGGGGGTGAATAGGTGATATAGCTAATCTATGAACTAAATGCGTAATTTAAAAACTAATTGCAATTACAAGCGATGCACACACAACCAAGCCAAGCAATTATGAATGCACAATATGAATAGTTGCAAGGCACAAAATAAAGAGAGAGATAGAGAGAGTCAATGAACAAGCGCAAACACCAAGATATGTTTCGAGGTTCGAGCACCCAACTCTACATCCCCGCCTTCACACAAAAGAATTTTAAGTCCACTAGCTTGTCCACAAAGGACTCCCACAAAGGAAATCTCCACCGAGGATTTGGGGCAATCACAATACAAGGAGTACCCAACTCCTCTCCTTATAAACACAACCTCCTCCTTGAGGCACAACACCAAGCCAACCAAAACAATCACCTCACACCTTGAGGGATACAACCCACTTGCACAACCTCCTCAACACAATGAGGGAAAGGCACAAAGTCAAGCAAATGAAGGGTTTTCAACTTAGTGGTCTAAACAACAATCACAAACAATTCTTTCTCTCACATAAAGATCCTATAGAAGAGATAGTAGAATTTAGCTCAAGTGTGGAGAAAACCAATGGAATGGAAATTAAAATCACAAAGAAAAATTCTTGGAAAAACTGAAACCAAGATATAGAAGATGAATCAAAACTCTTTTCCCAAAAACCCTTTTCTTTGGTTTTCCAAACCCTAGCAAAAACTCCAAATAGATTGTTCAATTTGAATCCAAAAACTTCTTTTGATTGCTGTGAAAACACCAGGGAGTAGGGAAAAATTTGCACTAAAAATCTTAGAGAAAAACTCTTTCCAATGGGGTATTTATAGACCCCAGAAAAATATAGCCGTTGGCAGCAGAAACTGCCAAAAATGAACTGCCGGTCGACCGGCCGGTCGACCGCCCAACGGTCAAATTCTGCCCGTTGGCAGCTACCGGTCGACCGCCCCGGTCGACCGAAACAAACAGAGACGAGCTTGCATGCAGTCGGTCGACCCGTGCGGCCGGCCGGCCCATTAGGCAGCCAGCGTGCACGTATCCGTGCACGTCGGTCGACCCGAACGGTCGATCGGCTACTTGGTGCGGCCGACCGTTCGGGTCGACCGACCTAGCCTGGTAGAGGCTGTTCTGATCAGAAAAATTAAGGAATTAAATGTCCAATAAATTCTGTAAACTACTTAAAAATCCCCAAAAATAGTTTTGACAATTTGCATTGATATATAAACATATGATAAAAGTTTTGACTAAAATATCAAGTAATTAAAACTATTTTTGTGTCTTATCATTTTTACCAAAAACCAAAAACTGTATTTTCTAAAACTTGGATTTTGAATAGAAAATACATTTTGTCCAAAACTCATCTAAATACAAAAACATGATATTTAAACATTTTGAAGCATGATGCATATGGATAGAAATCCATTATACATGAAACATATACATATCATAGTTTTTGTCCTAAATTCCAAAATTATGTTTTGTTTAAAAATACCAAAACATAAAACACATGAATATGTAAGTCAAAACTAAGTTTGTTTAGAAAGATAAGCATGCATGTATATAGAACAAATCTAATATACATTAAACCATGTAAACTTGTTTTGATCTATCTATTCATGAAACCAAGATCGGTTAAACCAAAAACCGAAAGCCAAAACATGAAACGTGTGTGTTGTGAACTTGAGCTTATCATACTATTCTAATCTTTACAATTTGGATCTAAACACAAAACTAAAACTATGGTACCGATGTCTTCTTGTAGAGCGCCGTCTCCAAGCCAACTCGATCCAAAACTTAATTCACCGAGCTTGACTCCAAAGAGTGCTAGATATCATCTTTGACGCTCGGGCTCTTGAATCAACAAGTGAAAGCTTCCAAATCATCTTGTTGAAGCTAATCACCAACTAATAGCTTGATTAATGATCTGAAACTAAAATCACAAGATTATTAGTACACATAACTACATGAGTTAATCATCATCAAAACTAGAGTGGAAGGCCTTTGGGCCAACAGACCTGGTGCAAACTCAAATTATATTGAGTTTTTGATAGGAACACCATTATCGTTTCGCCATGTAGACGCAGCTTCAAGATACTTGTGAACGCCATGGGCCTCCTCCGTTGAGAACACAAGTCTCAGGACGCAGCTTTCCACTTTTATGTGATTTCCAAGCGCGACCCCAGAAGGGGTCCTTTTTGCGTAGCTTTGGATCACTCTGAGAGACGTGGCTGCAGTTCTCTCGGCTGGAATGAAAAGGGACGCCATTTTTGGATTCGCAAAGGGGGCGCCAGTTCCTGGACGCGGCTCCCATGCCTGCGTTTTGGTGCAACTTCCCAGCCGTTACATGCAGTCTGTCATAAAGATTTTATCGGATCTTTAAAACGTCAAATCGTTGTTGACGATTGGGGACTCGCACCATTCGATGTTTCCCGAAGCGGCAGCCCACGCGTCGGTTCTTCATTGGGCTTAGGCGTTAATGCCTTTTAAGGCCAAACCGGCGCTGGTGGTTGGAGATCCGCGTGTTCGATGCTTCCCGAAGCGACACTCCACGCGTCAGCCTTCCATTGGACTTTGACACTTGTGCTGTCATTAAGGCCGACGGTTCTGGGCATTATGGCCTGCCTATAAATAGGGCTTACCCCCTTTAGTCGTTCATTACAAAAACTGCTTTCTTTTGAAAGCGAGTGTTCTATCTTCTCCCTTTAAGGACTTTACCAGGGGCTTGCTTCCATGGAAGAAGATGACCCAGAGCTTTCATGCTTCTGTTTGGTCTCTTCAGAAGATTACCATTGTCAAGTGATTTCAATAGCAGAAAGCGTCTCCTTGAGCACCTTTTATGTCTGCGCTTCGATGCAGAGAGTTCAACTCTTAATAGAGGCCTCTGCGGGTACGCCGTCCTGATTTGCCATGATATTTTTAGTCCAACTAACTTTGAATTTTGATAGCTCTTAAAGAGATTCATCATCTGGATCTTCTCCTGAAGTCAGTTGGTGCCTTCCTCTTTTGGAAGTTGCGCCATTGGCTTAAATTTCTCTGGACGCGAGTATAGTAGACTTAGGCACTTGGCCGCAGGCTTTGCATATAGAGCTCGCGTCTTGAGGCTGTCGACTTAGGAGAATCTCAACTCAGGCTGGAGGTCTCGGACCTGAATCTTGCAACTTCTGTTCATCCAACAGGGAGACGGCAATTTTCGCGTCTGATTCTCTTTGCGTCTTGCATCTTAGACATGGGTGTGAAACTAGATCGCGTTCAAATTCTGTGTATATCACAGCTTTGATTCGCGTCTGTTTCTGTCTCCACAGAAGTTTGGCTCTCTGCGTGGGTCATTCCTGCGTCTGAAGCTTTCCACAATAGCTGCGTCTGGCACTCAGTCTTTCTTGTTGAAATATACTAAGTTTTAGATCGTCTAACTCTTGCTTTTTGCAGGTAGGCTTGATCATCCTTTCTCATGTTCGTTGGGCCCGTGGGAGAATATTTCGGCAGGCGAACTTGTTCGATGTTCGTCCACAAGGGAAGAAATCATAGTCCCCGTCGTCTGCAAGGGCAGAAATCATGGTCCCTGACGGGGACTCAACCCTCGCCAAGATTTCTTTGGACGCGATGCACCAGTCATGCTCGCTGGCATGGCATGGTCAGAGTGAGTATGGCGGCGGGGGTAGCGGTGGATATAGTGGTGGGTAGCATCCCCTGTGAGGTCTCAAAACCTCCTCTTTACCCCAGAAGTGACATCGAGGAAACTCCATGCTCACTGGACGACCTTCTGGCGGAAGAGATGTTCATCAATGAAGGATCGTATCCAGCCACTTCGGATGGTCAGGTGGAATCGGAGGATTCTGCTGCCATCAGACCTCAAGAACACCATTACTCTTGGTCAATGAGGGCTCTTTCGATGTTTACGTCATGCATTGTGGTGCAATCAGCTTCCGGTCATCACCATAATGTTCAATCATATTCTGGCGCCCTTCCAAACATCTTGTACTTGGAATCAAACGCAGCTTTAAGGAGTGAGTGCAACCTCAGAGAGAGAGAGGGACTTCTTTGTACTCCTTAATTGTATTGCTCAATCTTATTATATAAGAGAGCGTTTTGTATCACTTCCATATTTCTGGATATAAATAAAAGTGACACTTTTCTTTTTGCCTCTTCTATTGTCTTGAACTCTCTCTTTTCTTTTTAGTCAGACGCATAGAAGCAAAGAATCTTTGACTTTGCCAAACTTATGATGATAATTTTAACAAGTCAAGTTTTGAAGGGAGAGATCTTATTTTAGGAACTCCACAATACTGTCAGAAGTGTAATGTTAACTTGACAGAGATAGAATAATTTTGTGGACCTGCCACTCTATAAAGGAGAGTGACAGGTGGGATTTGTACCCCCAGGGAAGATGAACTTTTATCAGAGGTTTGGGATTAACTTGATTAAGATCAGCTGGGGAGTTAATGAAAACACTGTTTAATGGTGTAGTGTTAACCTGACAATGTTTTTTAAGTAGACTCGTTGTTCTGTTGGGGAGAATAACAAGTGAGACTAGACTCGCGGGGAATCTAGGAAAGTCTTTACCGTTAGAGGTGTGATATTAACTTAACGGGTTGAATATAGTCTTGTCAGAAGTGTGATGTTAACTCGACAAGAATGTAAGTCAGAGGTGTGATATTAACTTGACTCAGAAGCATTTCAGTTTTTGTTTAGGAAAACTAAAAGTGTCACTGTCATAGGTGTAATGTCTAACTTGACAATGAGGGTAATGCTAGAGGTGTAATTTTGAACTTGGCATTAGTCATCTCGACTTCAGCGAGGAAGTCCGAGGAAAAAGTCATGGCCATAAGTGTATTGTTGAACTTAGGCGATGACCTGGATGCTAGAGGTGTAGTGTTAAACTTAGCATTGTTTATTTCAGCTTCGATATGGAAGTCTGAAGAAAAGATGACTGTCAGAGGTTTTAATATTGAACTTGACAGCAACTTGATTACTGTTTAGAAGTATAATGTTAACTTAACAGTAATTTGTCAGAAGTGTGGTATTAACTTGACAGAAATTGATTTGCGATATGAGCAATTTGAGGACCTGTCATTCTATTGATGAGAATTGACAAGTGAATTTTGAAGTGCCAGAGGTATAATGTTAACTTGGCAAGTTTGAAAGTTTGTTACTCCATGTAGAGTCGACAAGCAAAGTTTGTACTCGACAAGAGGTTTTGAAAATTTTCATTACCAGAGGTATAGTGTTAACTTGGTAAAGATTGTATTTTGTAGACCTACCATCTGTGAATGAGAATTGGTAAGGGATTTTGGAGGAAAGAGTGGAACTACATCCACTTAGGATTTTTAGCAAACCCTCAGCTATCAACTGGTTTGATATGCCTTTACCAACTACCGTTTGAGTTGGGCTAGCCATGCTATTCCCCTCAGCATGATGAGTTGTCGAAGACTTATGTTGGGCTTAGAAGCCAACATTTTCCTCTATCCTTAGCCGTCGGAGGCGTTGGATCAAATGGGAACATGCCCCTTAGGATTTTTAGCAAATCCTCAGCTGTCAACGGGTTTGACATGCCTTTACCAACTACCGTTTGAGTTGGGCTAGCCATGCTATTCCCCTCAGCATGATGAGTTGTCGAAGACTTATGTTGGGCTTAGAAGCCAACATTTTCCTCTATCCTTAGCCGTCGAAGGCGTCGGATATTAACGAAGAAACTCTTCTTGTTTTGATCAGAGGTGTACTTTTAACTTGATCGGTGGAGGAGTACTATTAAGGATAGTACTTCTTCAGGAATCTGCCATTGATCGACATCATAAGTGTATCGCCGTTTGAAGTTATGAGGCGATATGATCCATTTGAGTAGACTGACTCTACTACGAATGGTCCTTTCCATTTGGGTTGGAATTTTCCTTTTGTCTTGTGCGTCATCACCATGGGTCTTCTGACGGCTAAGATAAGGTCGCCTTTCTTGAAAGTTCGCACTTTAACTTTCTTGTTGAAGGCTCTGGTAATTCGAGCTTGGTAAAGCTCGATTTGTTGTTGGGCCTACAGACGCTTATCGTCTAAGGCCTCCAATTCCTAGAGTCGCTGTCGATGCTTCTCCTCTGTTGTCATCTCCGCTGTCAAGGCAACGCGTAGAGATGGAATTTGGATTTCCAGTGGAAGCACGGCTTCACACCCGTAGACCAAAGAGAACGGCGTAGCTTTAGTTGGGGTTCGAACAGTCGTGCGATAGGCCCATAAGCATTCACCTAGCTTGTCGTCCCAGTCACGTTGACTTTTCGAGACGAATTTCTTGAGGAGCTTGCCAATGGTCTTGTTGAAAGCTTCTGCGAGACCATTAGCGGCGGGGTAGTATGCCGTTGAGGATACACTCTGGACTCTGAACTTAGCGCAGAATCTCTGGAAAGCCTGGCTGATGAACTGGGGCCCGTTGTCGTGGACGATTCGTCGAGGTACCCCAAAACGGTAAATGACATGATGTTTCACGAACTTGATCACATCAGATGACTTCACCTCCTTCAAAGGAACAGCCTCAGCCCATTTGGAGAAGTAATCGGTTATTACCAAAATAAATCGATGTCCTTTTGATGACGGCGGGCTGATAGGGCCAACTACGTCCATCCCCCACATTTCGAATGGCCAGGTAGAGGTTGTAGAGTGAAGGTACCCTGGTGCTTGATGGATGAAATCGCCATGTACTTGGCAGGCGTGACATCTTTTGGCATAAGTGATGGCGTCAGTGATCATCTTAGGCCAATAATATCCCAACCTTTGGAGTCGGTATGCAAGTTTTGGGCCAGGTTGATGGGCACCACACATACCGTCATGGGCTTCTTTCAATATTTCCTGTGCCTCCTTTGGTGAAAGGCAGCGGAGCAAGATCCCGTCATGCGATCGACGATACAATGTTCGCGTAATCGCATTATAATAGAATTTGGGGGCTTTCCTTCGAATGGCAGCCGCTTCTTTGTGTCCTCGGGCAGGATGCCATATAAGACATAGTCGATATAGGGGAACCGCCAGTCTCTAGGTTCTGGACCGGTTGACGCTTCAAGCGCTTCTTTGCCTTGACGACCTCCTGTTGGTTCCGGGTAGTCCTCAGGGGCAATTCTCGAGCAATACAGGTCGTGGCTGTGGACAAATATTTTCTCCACTGTTCCGGCTGGAAGAGCCAAAGAGGCAGCGAAAGACGCCAGTGCATCTGCATGCGCAATTTGCCTGCGCGGTACATGGTCAATGTAAAAGTTCGTAAACCTCCCAGCCATGTGGACAGTTGCGTTGTAATAGGGTACTAGGTCTTCATGTCTGACTTCGTACTCCCCGCGAACCTGGCTAACGATGAGTTTGGAGTCACCGTATGCCTCGAGATTTTTTAACGCCAATCTCATCGGCGAACTGCATCCCAATCAAAAGAGCATTGTACTCTGCCACATTGTTGGAGCAAGGCTCAGTTAGCGAGACGGCTCGGGGAATGACGTAGTTCTGTGGCAAGACGAGTACTACTCCTACCCCCGCTACGATGTGTCCTTTTGGGCTTGTTCTTGATGCACCATCAAAGAAAAGTTGCCACACCTGCCTTTCAAAGGATGTCTGGGTCTGGCAGGCTTCAGCGACCTCGTCTGGGAGATCGTCGTAAAGTTTGGTTGCCCTCAGATCTGGATGCTCAGCCAGGAAATCCGCCACCGCTTGTCCTTTAATGGCCTTCTGTGGTAGAAAGTGCATTTCATATTGAGGTAACAATATGGCCCATTTTACCAGTCGGCCATTTAGCGATGAAGGCTTTGTCATGAGTAACCTCAAGGGGTTGACTTTTGATATGACATTTATGGTTTGACCTGCCAGATAGTGTCACATTTTCTGAATGGCGAACACTACTGCCAAACATTCCTTCTCGATCGGGTTGTACCGATTTTCGGCTCTGATCATTGTTCTACTCAAATAGTAGATCGCTTGCTCTCGTCCTTGATCATCATTCTGAGCTAGTAGAGCTCCCAAAGAATGATCCATTGCTCGGACGTATACCAGGAAAGGTTTTCCGGATATCAGAGCTGCAAGGACTGGTGGTTGTGTGAGGTTTGCTTTATTTCCTCAAATGCTTATTGGCAAGCGTCGTCCCAAATGAACGAAACACCCTTCTTCATTAGTTTAGCGAAGGGTTGGCATCTTCCGGAGAGATTTGAGATAAACCTGCGGATGTACGCCAATCTTCCTTGCAATCCCCTGAGTTCCTTGAGATTTCTCGGAGGTTGCATCTCCTGGATAGCGCGAACCTTTTCCGGGTCCAAATGAATTCCTGTGGAGGTTACGACGAACCTGAGGAATTTGCCACTGGCCACCCCCAGGAAAGACTTGGTGGGGTTCATCTTCAATTGATGGGCCCGAATGATACCAAAGACAGCCTTCAGGTCAGATATGTGATCACCTTTAGCGCGGCTTTTTACCGCAATGTCATCAACATAACATTCCATTGTTTTGCGCATTTGCTGATGGAAAATGGCATTCATGGCCCTTTGTTATGTTGCCCCTGCATTCTTCAGTCCGAAGGGCATGACGGTGTAGCAGTAGACCCCTAGTGGTGTTCTGAAGGAGGTGTCCTTTTCGTCATCAGGATACATTTTGATTTGATTATATCCTGAGAATCCGTCCATGAAGGACATTCGTTCGAATCCACATGTATTGTCAATCATGACATCTGTGATTGGCAGTGGGAATTCGTCTTTGGGACAGGCCTCGTTCAGATCACGAAAATCGATGCAGATTCAGATCTTTTCATTCTTCTTGGCAACGGGGACAATGTTGGCTACCCAGTCGGGATGTTGTTCTTCCCTGATGAAGCCAGAATCTATAAGCTTTCTGACTTTGATTGAATCGCCTCCATTATCTCTGGCGGAATCGTCGCTGTTGTTGTTTGACAGGCTTTACGTCCGAATTGATGTTGAGGCGGTGCATAGCCACTTGGGGATCAAGTCCGGGCATGTCTTCGTAATTTCAGGCGAAGACATCTATATACTCTTGTACAAGAGATATTAGATCCCTTTTCTCCGAAGGTGACAGACCGTCACTTATGAAGATGGGCTTAGGATTAGCCTCATCCCCCAGATTGATCTGAACAATCTTGTCTTCTGTGGGTGGCTCTCGCTGTTCAAAGCGGGTATCCCAAAGAGTATTTAAATGTTTGATCCAAGGATCCGTATCGAATTGGATCATTTCTTCATCTCCATCTTCCAGGTGGCTTGTTGAAACCATGTTCACTGAAAGTTCTCCGAAGATGTTGCCGACACTGACATCTGACTCCCATGATGACGTGCCTGAAGAGTGATCGTGACCTGACGATCTTTGAGTATCAGAGGCTGATGGAACCGAAGGTGATACATAGCCCAACCCCCTGCGAGTCTGATGATAATAATCGGGTGTTTTTCCTTCCGACACAAAGGATCGAAGTAGCATTCTCCTTCCTTTGCCAAAGTTCAAACCGGGCCCGCTTGTTAAGTCATACCCCATGCGTTTCATCATTCTGAGTGCTTTTGGTTCGTAATGATCGAACTGAGGGGATTCCTCCTCGCCTTCTGATTCTTCGCGGGGCGTTGGTTCAGACGAGATCCGCCCAGAAAGAATTGATTTTTGGCCTTTCCGTCTTGCTGGAACCGTGAATATAGATTCTTGCGCATTACCATTATCTTGGTACGTCTCGAAGGATGATTTCACTAGTACATGCAATGATGTTAAAGCACCCATTGCCGACCAGAGATCATCATCTACTTCGGTACTAGTGTCTGACGGTACCAAATCAGAAGCAAACACAGAAAATTACGCCAAATCTAATTCTTCATTAATGTACCAACCGCCTGCATCGTCGGTGGTATTATCAACATCGAGCTTATTAGTGTAGGCTGTCTAAAAATCACCAAGACAAGCCACCAAAACGCAGAGATCCAAGATCCAGACGCAAGGCTAAATATGATAATCAAGACGCGAAAGTCCAAACCCGCGTCTCAACATTAAGGCACGTGGGCCCGACACCCGCATCTCAACCTCAAGACGAGAGGGTCCGAACCCGCGTCTCAGAACCAAGGCGTGTAGGCTCAAAACCCGCGTCTCAACCTCAAGACGCGAGGGTCCAAACCCGCGTCTCAACCTCAAGACGCGAGGGTCCAAACCCGCGTCTCAACCTCAAGGCGCTAGGGTCCAGACCCGCGTCTCGGTTACAACCACCCCGATTATGGCGCCATTCACCGCCCATGTAGCGGGGAAGTTGGCTCTCATCGTGGAGTATTTTTAGGGGACACGTTCACCCCCTACAGCCTATATAAATAGCCCAGTTGCTATGGAGGGGGGAGAGCATCAGAAGAAATCGAAGGGCATCAATAGATATAAAGAGACCGAGAGATATCAACAGGCGCGACACATACAGAGAGAGAGAGAGCTCGACTCTTCAAGCTAACTTGTTGCGTACAAGTTGCTCTTCGCCTACCTTCTCTTTTAGAGTTTTGGTAGACGGGGCTGAGTTACTCCTTCTACCTGCCAAGGAGAAGATCCCTTGACGATCCAGACGGTCATCTGGTCAACGGAGAACAAGATTCACTCTCCACCGCCACACGAAGAACCCAGCACTAAACAAAGGGGGGATTCAAGCTTCAACATCCTCCCTCCCTTGTAACCGGAAGATTAGTCTGTTGTAATTTTTCATCTGATTCAAGGAAATTTTACACCTCCTTCTTTTCCGTGTCCAACAAGAGATGGCGACTCCGCTGGGGACTACGTTTGTCACTGACGAACAAGCCGTGGTGCAGGATGATCTCCTCCGTAGGGGAAAATGGTCGAGACACTTGTTGTGGAGTTCGACCAGGCGAAATTCGAAGAGTTTCTCTCTTCTGGCTCCAAGAGTCCAAAGACCCGCGTCTGTCGTAGGGTCTCGGCGGGGAATAACTCCGAAGCTCGATCTGAGGCTCTCTTGGGCGCCACTGCTACGGTCCCTTGTGCACAGAAGACCCGCGTCAACGCCTCTCAGAAGGCCAGCGTGGTCTCACGCGCGACTGCTGCTGCGACCAACTGCGTCGCACAAAAGACCCGCGTCAGTGTCCCTCAGAGGACCCGCGTGGTTAAAACCCCTGATGTTCAGCATCAGGATGTTGTCGGTTTCTCTCCTCCTCCGCGACGCAACCGAAATGCTGAGCGTCGACAGAGGAGACGCGCGCGTCAGCTTCAAGCTGGAACCATTGGTTGTCCGACTGAGGCTAAACGCGACATGCAATCTGGCGCTTTGCCCGTGGCACGTCCAGTACGTGAAATCCGCGTTTGGCGACCCAAGTGCGTAACTCCTCAAGTTGAGTCCTCTGAAGACCAGCTTACCAAACGCCAAAGCGAAGCTTCTGCGTCTCGTCAAACGCAAGAAACACGTGCTCACAGGCATGGGGCCCAGCAGCCCACTCTCTCTCACCCGTCTCTGCCCGGACGCACCAGGCATCAACGCAAGACTCGCGTCTCATCTCAACAGAGACGACAGGCGCGCATCAGACAGCCGCGACGCGAGAGCTGCGTCCCTGAAGTCTGCGTCCATTCTGCACAGCACATGGATGCCTCCCGTCTTCGACGTTGTGAGGCTAGTCTCTTTGATCCCTCTTCCATGGATTTGAGGGATTATTTAACAAAGAAAAGAAGTGCCCACCAGGTCACTTCATCCTGCTGCTGCCAACGGCTCATCTCCATGCTCTCGGAGTGCCGTTGCGGGTCGAGTGTGCACCAGCAGTCTTTAGTTAGACAGCTGACCTCGATCCCCCCGTCAGCCAAAAGAAGGCGCTCCCATAGAAGGAGAATCTTCTCTGACGTTGAATACCCGGAGCTTACTGCGAACATGACAAGCAGAAGCAAGGGAAAAGGACTTGCAGTCAGCTCAGATGAGTCTGACTCTGAACCGGAAGGGGTGTATCAACACACTCGTACCCGGACTGGGGCCATTCCCCCGGTTGACTATAATGCCTTAGCCCATGGCATTAAAGTGAACGATTCCCACTCCGCCGTAGTGAAATCAGGGGCTTCAAACTCCTCCGTTGAGAAGGAGACCTCTGCCTACATGACAGGCACTCCTGATGAGACAGCTAGACGTCTAGAACAGATCCAAAAGAGACAAATGGAGATGATTGTGTCTCAATAGGAATCTATCGATGCTATCAAGCTGGCGCTTGCACAGCTGCTCGAAGACAGGAGGAGATCTCCTCCTAGGAGGTCGAGGGACAGAGAGAGAAAGGGAGGAAGCTCATCTTCTGAGCCTTCTGAAGAGAAGCCTCGATCTACTTCTAGATCGTTCAAACCCTCGTCAAAGGGCGACCGAGACCCAGGGAAGGCTCATGCTAAAAGGATGAGTCAATTGGAGGAACGCCTCAATGCCCTTGCCAGTCGCAAAGACCTCCAAGAAGCTGGAGTGGTCCGGCCCTATCCAGCTGAGTGGGATTTAGTCCCGTACCCTCCTAAGTTCAAGGCTCCAACCCTCCAAGCCTTTGATGGGAAGGGGTCCCCTAATCAGCACATCTACTACTTCAAATCCCAAACCGGGAATGTAGTAGATAATGACGCCATCCTGGCGCGACTGTTCATCGGCACCCTGAAAGGGTTGGCTTTTGAGTGGTTCATGAAACTCCCGGAAGGTTCTATCAAGAACTGGGGCGACTTGGAGAAGCTGTTCTTAACACGCTTCTTCGAAGATGACTCCAAGGTCACAATGCCCACCCTGTTAGCTACGAGACAGCGAAAGGGAGAGTCCGTCAAATCTTTCGTGGAAAGATTTCGGAACGTGGCACTCCGGTGTCCAAGCGGTATGACCCAGGCCACCCTGGTGGAAACATGCCGCCACAACCTCCAAACCTCACTCCTTGCTCAAATAGGAGTTGCTGAAAGCCGCACCTGGAAACAATTAGTCCAACAAGGTGAACAGGCTGAGGAGATTGTTGCCCGCGTCAGGGCAGAAGAAGGCAAGCCGCGCCCGGAGAGGTCAACTAGGCGAGCGCCAGACACCTCCCTCCAGACAAAGCGGAAGGATAATTTGGCGACGGAGACCAAATCTCCCACCAAACCTCAACCAGCCAAGGCGAGTGGCTCTTCAAGCCAACCCCGCGCCAACAAGCAGTATTCCTTCAAGGAGGAACATGTCGATTCGCTCTTCAAGCTACTCAACAAGAGCAACCGACTGAAGCTCCCTGAGGCCAGGCGCCCTCAGGAAGTCGGCAAGACCGACAACCCCAACTACTGCTTGTACCACAGGATGTTGGGACACCCTACCAGAAGCTGTTACATCTTCAAGGACATCCTTCAGGCTCTGATTGACGCGGAGGTGTTGAAACTCCGACCAGAACAGAAGGAGGTGACAGCCAACATGACGTCGGTTCTCCAGTTTGAAAAACAACCTCCAGCACCTGCAGGGGTGGTCCCAATCCCAAGAGGAGAACTAAGAGTGGTCAATACAGACCCTCACCAGCAGCAGGAGAAGGGCTTGGTACCCGTCCCTACGCCTCAAGGGGAAATCATGTGGGTCCACCCTGACCTAGTGGACAGCCAGCAGTGGACTACTGTAACCAACAGGAAGTCCAAAGGCAAGGCAAAAGCTTCGTCCTGCCATGTGGTATGTGCTTCCTCCCGAGAAGCAGAGGATGATGTTCCCTCACTGACTGATTCAGAAGAGGAAACAATAGTCTTGGCCGCAGAGCCCAACCAACCAATGACGGGGACTCGTTCAGGACAGCCCTACTTGAAGCAGTACGGCGAAGTGGCGGCAAACCCTCCACAACCGGCTGCAGAGCCAACTAGGCCCTCCACGAAGCCACCAGTGGAGAAACAAAAAGAGACTCGATTCTCTCGAGCTCTTCAAAAGGGTATAGCAGAAGGATCCACAACGCCTTACCGCTTTGATGTCTTGGCTCAATTGGCCAACATCCCGGCGCGGATCACCCTGTATGAGCTTCTAAGACTATCAAAGTCGACCAGGGAGGCTCTACAAGAAGCTCTGGCAAATGCTGAGGTCTTTATGACCCAGGTGCCAAAGAAGGAAGATGTAGAGAATTGTCTCCACACCTCCCAGAATGCTCCCTGCATTACCTTCACGGCAGATGATATGCAGGTTAAAGGGAAGCATGATCGACCCCTGTACTTCACAGGTTATATCGGATCATCTGAGGTGAACCGCATTCAGGTAGATCCAGGGTCCGCATTGAGCATCATGCCCCGCCGAGTCATGCAACACCTCGGCATCCCTACCCACCGTCTGAGCCCTACACAGACGACCATCTACGGGTTCAATGCCAACGGCACCCGTCCGATGGGGAAGATCAAGCTCAAGTGCCAGATTGGGAGCCTCAAGTCGGAGGTGACGTGCTACGTCATCGATGCCGACACTTCCTACAATCTGCTGCTGGGACGACCATGGATCCACCGCAACTCCATCGTTCCCTCCACTCTTCACCAAGTCATGAAATACATTGACGCGAGTGGGAAGGTGCAAACATTGGTTGCCGAAAGGTATCCGTTTAAGAGGGTCGAAAATTATTTCACGGACTCCCTCCTATATCAGGATCCGGTGGATGAAACCCCGCAACTGGAGGTGCCAGGCTCTGGTAATGAGGCTGACACTGAGCCCGAGCAAGAAGAGTGCCTGTGGAAGTTGGAACCACTTGTAAAAAGTACTAATAAGCTCGATGTTGATAATACCACCGACGATGCAGGCGGTTGGTATATTAATGAGAATTTAGACTTGAGTATTTTTCTGCGTGTGCATCCGATTCAATACCGTCGGATACTAGTACCGACATAGACGATGACATCTGGTCGGCAATGGATGCTTTGACATCATTGCATGTACCAGTAAAATCATCTTTCGGGACATACCAGGATAATGGTGATGCGCAGGAATCTATATTCATGGTTCTGACAAGACGAAAAGGCCAAAAACCAATCCTTTTTGGGCGAATGACGACTGAACCAACGCCCCGCGAAAAATCAGAAAGTGAGGAGGAATCCCCTCAGCTCAGTCATTATGAACCAAAAGCGCTCAAAATGATGAAGTGCATGGGGTATGATCTAACCAACAGACCCGGGTTGAACTTCGGCAAAGGAAGGAGAACGCTACTTCGATCCTTTGTGCCGAAAGGGAAGGCCCCCGATTATTATCATCGGACGCGCCGGGGGTTGGGCTATGTATCAACTCCAATCCCATCAGCCTCCGGTTCTCAAGAATCGTCGAACAACGATCACTCTTCAGACACGTCATCTTGGGAGTCAGATGTCAGTGTCGGCAACATCTTCAAGGAACTTTCAGTGAACATGATTTCAACAAGCCACCTGGAGGATGAAGATGAAGAAATGATCCTCGCAGATGCAGATCCTTGGATCAAATATTTGAATGCTCTTTGGGACACTCGCTTTGAACAGCGTGAGCCACCCACAGAAGACAAGGTTGTTCAGATCAACCTAGGAGATGAGGCTAACCCTAAGCCCATCTTCATAAGTGACGGCCTGTCACCTTCAGAGAAGAAGGATCTAATATCTCTTGTACAAGAGTATATAGACGTCTTCGCCTGGAATTATGAGGACATGCCAGGACTTGATCCTCAAGTGGCCATGCACCGCCTCAACATCAATCCGGACGTAAAGCCTGTCAAACAACAACAGCGACGGTTCCGTCCCGAAATAATGGAGGCGATTCAATCAGAAGTTAGAAAGCTCATCGATTCTGGCTTCATCCGGGAAGAACAACATCCCGACTGGGTAGCCAACATCGTCCCCGTCGCCAAGAAGAACGGGAAGATCAGGATCTGCATCGACTTCCACGATCTAAACGAGGCCTGCCCCAAAGACGAATTCCCATTGCCAATCACAGATGTTATGATTGACAATACTTGTGGATTCGAACGAATGTCCTTCATGGACGGATTCTCAGGATACAATCAAATCAAAATGTATCCTGATGATGAAAAGCATACCTCCTTCAGGACTCCTCTAGGGGTATATTGCTATACTGTCATGCCTTTTGGACTGAAGAATGCGGGGGCAACCTACCAAAGGGCCATGAATGCCATTTTCCATCAGCAAATGTGCAAAACGGTGGAATGTTATGTCGATGACATTGCGGTGAAAAGTCGCATTAAAGGAGATCACATAGCTGATCTGAAGGTGGTCTTCGACATCATGCGGGCTCATCAATTGAAGATGAACCCCACCAAGTCCTTCCTGGGGGTAGCCAGTGGCAAATTCCTAGGATTTGTTGTGACTTCCACAGGAATCCATTTGGATCCGGAGAAAGTCCGCGCTATCCAAGAGATGCAACCCCCGAGAAACCTCAAGGAACTCAGGGGTTTACAGGGTCGATTGGCGTACATCCGCAGGTTCATCTCAAACCTCTCCGGAAGATGCCAGCCCTTCGCTAAGTTGATGAAGAAGGGTGTCTCGTTCATTTGGGACGATGCTTGCCAACAAGCGTTTGAGGAAATCAAACAATACCTCACCCAACCACCAGTCCTTGCAGCCCCGGTGTCTGGAAAGCCTTTCCTGGTGTACGTCCGGGCAATGGACCATTCTTTGGGAGCTCTACTAGCTCAGAATGATGAAGAAGGACGAGAACAGGCAATCTACTATCTGAGTAGAATAATGATCGGAGCCGAACATCGGTACAACCCGATCGAGAAGGAATGTTTGGCACTAGTGTTCGCCATTCAGAAAATGCGACACTATCTGGTAGGCCAGACTATAAATGTCATATCAAAAGTCAACCCCCTGAGGTTACTTATGACAAAGCCTTCTTCACTAAATGGCCGACTGGCAAAATGGGCCATGTTGCTATCCCAGTATGATATGCACTTTCTGCCGCAGAAAGCCATTAAGGGACAAGCGGTGGCAGACTTCCTAGCTGAACACCCAGATCCGAGGGCAGCCAAAGTCTACGAGGATCTCCCAGACGAAGTGGCCGAAGTCTACCTGACTCAGACATCGTTCGAAAGTCAAGTGTGGCAACTTTTCTTCGACGGTGCATCAAGGACAAGCCCCAAGGGACACGTAGTGGCGGGGGTAGGAGTAGTACTTGTCTCCCCACAAAATTATGTGATCCCCCGAGCTGTCTCGCTAACTGAGCCTTGTTCCAACAATGTGGCGGAGTACAATGCTCTATTGATCGGGATGCAGCTCGCCGATGAGATTGGCGTTAAAAATCTCGAGGCATACGGTGACTCTAAACTCATCGTCAGCCAAATTCGCGGGGAGTACGAAGTCAGACATGAAGACTTAGTACCCTATTACAACGCAACTATCCGCATGGCCGAGGGGTTTGCTAACTTCTACATCGACCATGTACCGCGCAGGCAAAATGCGCACGCCGATGCACTCGCATCCCTTGCAGCCTCCCTAGCTCTTCCAGCTGGAGCAATGGAGAAAATATTCGTCTACAGCCACGACTTGCATTGCCCGAAAAATACTCTCGAGGACTATCAGGAGTCAAAGGGAGATTGTCGAGGCAAAGAAGTGCTGGAATTGTCGGCCGGTCCAGAGCTTAAAGACTGGCGATTCCCCTACATCGACTATGTCTTTTACGGCATCCTGCCTGAGGACGCCAAAGAGGCGGCTGCCATTCGAAGGAAAGCCCCTAAGTTTTACTATAATGAGATTACACGAACATTGTATCGTCGGTTGCATGACGGGATCTTACTCCGGTGCCTCTCACCAAAAGAGGCCCAGGAGGTATTGAAAGAGGCCCACGACGATACGTGCGGAGCCCATCAACCTGGCCCAAAACTAGCACATCGACTCCAAAGGTTGGGTTACTATTGGCCCAAGATGGTTGCCGACGCCGTCGCCTATGCCAAAAGATGTCACGCTTGCCAAATACATGGAGATTTTATCCATCAAGCACCAGGGTACCTCCACTCTACGACCTCTACATGGCCATTTGAAATGTGGGGGATGGATGTGGTTGGTCCTATCAGCCCACCATCATCAAAGGGACATCGGTTCATTCTAGCAATAACTGATTACTTTTCCAAATGGGCCGAAGCCATTCCTTTGAAGGAGGTGAAGTCGTCCAACGTGATCAAGTTCGTAAAACATCACGTTATTTACCGTTTCGGTGTACCTCGGCGGATTGTCCATGACAATGGACCCCAGTTCATCAGCCAGGCATTCCAGAGATTCTGCGCTAAGTTCAGAATCCAGAGTGTGTCCTCAACGGCATACTATCCTGCCGCTAATGGCCTCGCAGAAGTTTTCAACAAGACCATTGGCAAGCTTCTCAAAAAGTTCGTCTCGAAGAGTTAACGCGACTGGGACGACAAGCTAGGCGAATGCTTATGGGCCTATCGCACAACAGTGCGAACCCCGACAAAGGCCACGCCGTTTTCCTTGGTATACGGATGTGAAGCCGTGCTTCCCCTGGAAATCCAAATTCCATCTCTACGCGTCGCCTTGACAGCGGAGATGACGACAGAGGAGAAGCATCGACAGCGACTCCAGGAACTGGAGGCCTTAGACGACAAGCGTCTGCAAGCCCAACAGCAAATCGAGCTCTACCAAGCTCGAATCACTAGAGCCTTCAACAAGAAAGTTAAAGTACGAACTTTCAAGAAAGGCGATCTTGTCTTAGCCGTCAGAAGACCCATGGTGATGACGCACAAGACAAAAGGAAAATTTCAACCCAAATGGGAAGGACCATTTGTGGTAGAGTCAGTCTACTCGAATGGATCATATCGCCTCATAACCTCGAATGGCGATACACTTATGATGCTAATCAATGGCAGATTCCTGAAGAAGTACTATCCTTAGATGGTATTCTTCCGCTGATCAAGTTAATAGTACACCTCTGATCAAAGCAAGAAGAATTTCTTCATTAACATCCGACGCCTCCAACGGCTAAGGATAGAGGAAAATGTTGGCTTTTAAGCCCAACATAAGTCTTTGACAACTCATCATGCTGAGGGGAATAGCATGGCTAGCCCAACTCAAACGGTAGTTGGTAAAGGCACCTCAAATCCGTTGATAGCTGGGGGTTTGCTAAAAATCCTAAGTGGACTTGATTCCACTCTTTCCTCCAAAATCCCTTACCAATTCTCATCCACAGAATGGTAGGACCACAAAAAACAATCGTTGCCAAGTTAACACCATACCTCTGGTAATGAGATACCCCTTGTAGAGTACAAATCTTGCTTGTCAACTCTACATTTTGCCAAGTTAACACTACACCTCTGGCACTTCAAATCTCACTTGTCAATTCTCATCCATAGAATGACAGGTCCTCAAACTGTTTTCGGCTCAAGCCAATTCTTGTCAAGTTAATATCACACCTCTGACAAAACTACTGTTTAAGTTAACATTATACCTCTAAGCAGTACTTCAAGTTTCTGCCAGGTTTAATATTACACCTCTGACAGTCACTTTTCTTCAGTCTTCCACATCGAAGCTGAAATGAATGATGCCAAGTTAACACTACACCTCTAGCATCTGAGTCATCGCTAAGTTCAACAATACACCTATGGCCATGACCTTTCCTCGACTTCCTTGCCCAAGTCGAGATGACCAATGCTAAGTTCAACATTACACCTCTAGCATTACCTCACTGTTAAGTAAACATCACACCTATGACAGTGACATTCTCAGTTTTTCCTAAACAAAACTGAAATACTTCTGAGTTTAGGTAATATCACACCTCTGACTCGCATCCTTGTCAAGTTAACATTACACTTCCGACAAGACCACTTTCAACCCGTCAAGTTAATATCACACCTCTGACGGTAACAAACCTTCCTAGACTCTCCACGAGTCTAATCTCACTTGTTATTCTCTTTAATAGAATAACAGGTCCACCTAAAAACATTGTTAGGTTAATATTACACCAATTAACAGTGTTTTCATCAAATCCCCAGCTGAACTCGATTAAGTTAATTCTAAACCTCTGATCAGAGTTCACCCTCCCTGGGGGTACCAAATTCTACTTGTCACTTTCTATTACAAAGTGGCAGGTCCACCAAAAAGTCATTTCATCCCTGTCAAGTTAACATTACACCTCTGACAGTATTGTGAAAATTCCTGAATCTTGACTTATTAAGATTATCATCATAAATTTAACAAAGTCAAAGATTCTTTTACTTCTATGAGTCTAACTGAACACAAAAAGTTCAAGACACTGAAAGAGACAAAAAGAAAAAATGTCACTTTTATTGATGATCCAGGCAAATGAAAGTGATACAAAATGCTCTCTTATACAATAAGATTGAGTGTTACAGTCCAGACGCTCTCTTATACCATGAGATTGAGCATTACAATTAAGGAGTACAAAGAAGTCCCTCTCTCTCCCAAAGGTTGCACTCACTCCTCAAAGCTGCATCTGATTCCAAGTAGAGGATATTGTGGAGAGGCGCCAAACTGTAGCGACGGTTGGAGCTGATTGCATGATGTAAACATCGAAAGCGCCCTAGCTGACTAAGCTAAGAGCAATGGTGTTCTTGAGGTCTGGTGGCAACAGAAAGTCCTGCAACCCTTCGTTCAGGAGCGTCTCTTTCCCTAGCAGGCCATCCAACGGACATAGACTGTCCTTGATGTCACTTCTGGAGTGGGAGAGGAAGAGGATCTTGTCCGCCACCACAACCACCGGAACCCTCATCGCCGTCATGCATAGCCTGACCATCTCTTGCCAGCAGGCATGAATGGCGAAGCAGATCTGAAGAGACCTTGGCGAGGGTTGGGTCCTCGTCAGAGACGTAATATACTCTCTTATAGGTGACGAGGACCATAATATACTCTCTTATAGGTGAACATCGAACAAGTTCGCCGGCCAAAGCATCCTTCCAGGGGCCCAGCAAACCAGCAAGTCTACCTGCAAGGAATGAAACAAAGGAATCAGAACAATCTGCAACTTAGTATGTTTCAACAGAGAAAAACTAAGTCGCAAATGCAGACTGCAGACGCGGGAATGATCCACGCAGTCAGCCAAGCAGACGCGGGAATGACCCACGCAGTGAGCCAAACTGCTGCGTCAGCAGAGACAAACGCGAATCAAAACGCGGTCTCATTCTGCGCCCAAGTCGAAAGCACAGACGCCGAAAAGGCACAGACGTCGAAAGTTGCCATCTCCTTGTTGAGTGAACAAGAGTTGCAAGGCTCGGGTCTGAAACCTTTTTGGAATTCGTCCAAAGCAGTAGCCATAAAACGCGCCAAGACAGTGGCTTTGAAACGCAAACTTTGTGAACAAAGCCAGCGCCAAGTGCCAAAGACCCCTGCACTCGCGTCCAGAGAAGTTCAAGTCTGTGGCGCAAATTCCAGAAGGAATGCACCAACACAGACTTCGTGAGGGGGTCCAGATAATGATGATGCCAAGGTACAGGCCGTGGTAGATTAAAATATCATGGCTAATCGGGACGGCGTACGAACAGAGGCCTCTACCAAGAGTCGGGCTCTCTGCGTCCAAACGCGGACGTGCAAGATGATCAGAGAGACACTCTGCCCCGAAGAGACCAAACAGGAGCATACAAGTCCTGGGTCATCTTCATCCACAGAGCCATCCTCATCCATGGAGACAATACTCTGAAGAGGATGAAGGTTCTCAGAGCGCTCGCTCTCAAAAAGAAAACAGTCCAAAGATTGGATTGAAGGGAGAGGGCGCGCCCTATTTATAGGCAGCCCCCGATAACTGCAATTAATGATCTCTTAATCTGAACCGCCGGCCTTAATGACCGCACGATTGTCAAGGTCCAATAAGGGACTGACGCGTGTAACGCCGCTTCGAAAACCGTCGCAGGCGCCAATCTCCAACCTCCCGCATCGGTTTCTCATTAAAGGGAATTAACGCTCAAGACCAATAAGAAGCCGACGCGTGGATAACCGCTTCGGGAAATAGCGGAAAATCTGCATTCCCGATCATCAATAGAGATTTGAAGATCACATCAAATCTTTATGACAGGCTGTATGTAACGCCTGGGAGGTTACACCAAGACGCAGACTGAAGAACCGTATCCAAAATTCGCGTCCCCTCCCCAGATTGGATGACGATCACCCGCGTCCTAGAGGAATGTCCGCGTGATGCAAAGTCGCGTCCCCTCAGCAAACGGGGTCCTTTTTAAAGGAGAACACTTAGTCCATTTTGGGATTAATGGAAAATGCACAAGGCTACGTCCCTCGCGTCTCCTTGATCCGCGTCTTTCCTAGCGAAGCAGATTCGCGTCTCTCCCTACAGACGGATGCCGCGTCTTCTGAACTCATGGCCGCGTCTCCCTATGGATTGACGCTGCGTTTCATCAAAAGAACTTGGTTCTGCCCAAGTTCTTTTGAACTCATGGCCGCGTCTCCTTATGGATTGACACTGCGTCTCATCAAAAGAACTTGGTTCTGCCCAAGTCCTTCTGAACTCATGGCCGCGTCTCCTTATGGATCGACGCTGCGTTTCGCCCAAAGAACTTGGTTCTGCCCAAGTTCTTCTGAACTGATACCCGCGTCTCCCTGTGAACAGAGGCCGCGAGTCGATGCTGCGTTTCATTGAAAGAACTTAGTCTTACCTAAGTTCAGTATTCACAGCCAGTGATCAAGAAGTTGGATTCATCCACAGCTAAGCAAAGAAGATGGAACAAAAAAATATCCTTTTTATATCAAAAGTGGATACAAACACTCTGATAAATAGAGTGTCCTTTTCTTTACAAAAAAAAAAAAGAAAAGAAGGCTAAATGTCCTGGTTCGCCAATGAACGGATTTGCTCCCTGAGATGATGCATCTTGATCTGACGTGCCTTCTCAGCCTCCATCATGGCTTGGACCCGCAGCTCCTCTTCAGATAGGAAGGGTTTTGCAGCCAGCTGCGCTCGCAGAGATTCCACCCTGGAAGAATGTAGAGACAGACTCTCTTCATCTCGCGCCTTAGCCGCCTGTTGCTCCGCAAGCTCCTCTTTGATGGTAACAAACTTCTTCTCATTGATCGCAAGCACAGCTTCTGCCTTGGCAATGGTGTCCCAAGCGTTGGCAATGGTGTCCCGAGCACTGATGATGACGTGCTCCGTGCTCTGCATGACAATCTCGGATTCCCTTGAATCGTCAGTTAGTTTCTAACATTCAGCCTGGGAATATTCGAGGCTGCGGATCTCTGCATCTATTTGTGCCTCTGCCTCCTGTCACTCTTGTTCTTGAGCAGCTAAGAGCCAGGTTAGGGTGGCCTGGGCCTCACTAGAAGAGCTGGCATTTTCCAAAGACTTCAGCTCGTGCAGGTCGTCTCCCAGTTGCTCCACCACCCGCAGACACGCCTGGGCAAGTGAGGGGCCTCCAGTTAATTCGACGTTCTCGGCCAGATTTCTGAGAAGCGTCTGGGCAAAATTGAAGGAGCTGCTTCCACGTAAGATGAGATCAATACATGATCCCATCGAAGTAAAGAATTGTTGCACCATCTGGCGTGCCAGTTCCCCCATATCGTCACCACCTGGGAAGCTTCCCGACCCCTTTTCTGTCACGGGATAAGGCGGATCTTCTCGCACAAGAGTTGTGCTGACCACCGATACGGCTAGAGCAGAAGTACCCTCGGGCGTTTCCAGAGGTGCTATCTCTGCAGGAACCTCCTCCTCAGAAACTTCAGTCGAGACCTGAGCCATGTGGCCTTCTGGAGGGATATCAATCATTGGACTCTCCACCTGAGCCCCCTTAGTTCTCTCTGCAAATGACCACAACATTAGCCACAAAGGTGAAAAGCGAAACATTCAAAATATCAGAACTTCCTTACCACCTGGGAGGTCCAGAGATATCGAACCCTTGGGTGAAAGTACCTGCAATGGGAGCAACTGTCGCCAACGGTGATGGCGCCGTCAACGGTTCCCCCCCGTACATTTCTTCCTCCGAGATATGGGAGAACTTGCTCGGATCAGTAAGAGTGGGTTCATCACCGTAGTCGACCTCGTCTTCAAACTCGCTTTCCCCTGAGTACGAGGAAGAAGGCAGCTCAACGCGAGGAAGCTCTGCAACCGGAGCCTTGCCTCCAATTACCCCAGTGGTAGGACTGGGATCAATTGCCCGAGGACTGGAGATGAAGACACAAGGAGACCCCGACTGCTGTGCCTCATCTCTTCTTTCATGAGTAGAAGAAGGCTCGGGATGAGCTAAAATCCCCGGAATATCGACATCTCCTCCGCTCATGATGTCGACCTCTAGCTCCTCATCCTCGTCAGTGGCGGTGGATCGATCAACGAGCTCCCCTTCCTCCGCAGACCCGTGGCCTCTGCTAAGCGACCTGGGAACACGGACTAGAGGAGTTTCTCTTTTAGCTATATCCTCCTCCCTCAGTTCCCCAACATCAGAAGGGATAACTGCCGGTGGAACCACAGCTGTCGACAGTTCCCTGACACCAGAAGGGATGGCCGCTGGTAGAGAAACTGCTGGCGCCAAGTCTCTCCGAACCTTCTTACGGGCAGGCCCAGCAGTGGAAGTAGAGCCCTGACGACGCTTGATCACCGCCTGTCGAGACTTAGTTGCTTGCGGCTCTGCCCTTGTTGCTCGCGGCTCCGCCTTAGTCGCTTGCGGCTCCGCCCTTGGTGGTCGTGGCTCCGTGGCTCGTGGCTCCCTTCTCATTCTTCTCCCGACCTCCTTCTGGGCCTTCAGGTACTGTTCTACGAGTTTCGACGGTTTACCGGACTTTGTCCTTGCCTCGAGACTTGCATTGATGCTCTCGATGCATGAAGACGCCGGAAAAAAGTCTGGTGTCTGGATGGCTTGGGAGTACCAAGTGCAGAAGCTGAGGCTCATATGGCACTTGGGCCCCTCGAGAGGTAGACGGAAAGTTGCTCCCGTCCCTCCAGCCACACTGTAGTACCAGGCCCGAGCACCCTCGAACAGGTTCCCTTTGAAGGCGAGTCGAGCATTGGGGTTCCCGACATAGAGCTGATCATAGCCGAACTGTCGAGCGAAGCGATTCGGCATGTACGGCTCAATGGTGCATGACGTCCCTTGCCGGAAAAGCACATATCCAGGCCGAATATTGAGCAACCACCAGAAGGCTCCCGTGGATAACCTCGTGAAATCATCTGGGCCCGCGGAATCAATAAGTAGATCCCCGAAAGATGCACCAGGGATCTGGGGGAGGCAACGATTGAGCTGGTAGTTCGCAGGGTCTGAAAGGCACTTCCGGACGTAATATATATAAGGAACACGCCAGTTCGAACCCTCCAACGCTGTACAAAAGGGACAGAACTCTCCCTCCAACGCACCGCCGTCATCAAGGAAGGGCAATGCATCACGTACCAAGCCATGAGGTACGTGTAAGGCAGCTCGACCCGAGGGTTGGGACGCTTCACCGTCGGATTCCCCTCTGAGTCAACATACAGCTTTCCCTCGGAGTCTGCAGTTTTCGGTGGCTCACAGAAATTCTTAGCTACCGCCCGCAGCCCGCTCTGAATACCAGCCGCCACGGCCGGGAGAAGGGCTATGGGGTTGCCATGAGCCAGGAGCACCGCCGGGTACACCACGTCAGCAACAATAACTTCATGTGGCAGCGTGGGCACCACACAACGCTTCAGCCATAGCATCAGAAAGCCCGCCAACAGCACCCGATCGGAGATAGGGGTCCGGGCTTGATGGTGAAAGCTTTTAAAAACCAAGTCAGGGTCGAAACCGTCCTCGTTCGACTCCGTGGTGTAGAAACTGTCAGAAGCCTGGTCGATGCTGTCTTCAATCTCCCTATCGGAGCTGGGAGCCAATCGGGTTATCAGATGGTCTTTAGTGTTGACGTTGTTGAACAAATAACTAGCCCAAGACAGTTGCTTGACTCCCTGCGACCGCCATTTGGTTATCTGGCCGCAAATGTGGAAGTGACATAGCACTTCCCAGTAGGTCTCATATATTAGGGGATACTCCTCCTTCAAAAGGTGAAGCTCCACAGTGGTCGGGACATATTCCTCATAGGGAATGTCCCCTGTTGCCAATCCTGAGACTTCATGCAGCTCGTGCAGAGCGAGGCCCATCTCCCCGACCGGAGTGAAGAATGTCCCCGTCAAAGAATTATAACGCTCTAGAACCCCGAAGAAGTTCTGAGAGCTTTGAGGGATCCCCCACTGCACGGCCCTGACTGCCGAGTACAGTCCCACACGCTTTAGCAGATCCCCGAGCTCGGTAAGGACAAAGCCGACCATCCTGCCCCACCAATAGTTCTCCGTGGAATGGACCCACCCGGGCGCACGGAACCCAACCGGATAATCACCCTCCGCTTCCATGAATGCGTTGAGGAAGGTAGTGCCAAGTTGTGATATCTCTCCAGCCGGAACCTCAGACTTGCGCGACCCAGGGAAAAGGCCGATAACCGACCTGTCATGGCTATCATGACGGTGTACTTTATGGGAGCCCAAATCACCGAGAGTAATCTCAGGGACATATCGAGAAAGGTCCCATTCCATCTTCCGAGGGACGGACATGTGCTGGAAATAGGACAGCGGGAACATCCTCTCCATGTCCGGAAGAAAGAATCTTCCACCCCTTATTTGACGGAGCCATTTGTAAGTTCCATCATACACGCGATAGCCGCCATCGTGGATACGATCTCCGAAGAAGAAGGCAGGCTTCTCCAGCTTGATGCCAGCATCCGTTGTGAATGCTGCATCGGTCATAAGCACCCGAAGAGTCCTCATGTCAACATTCGAGAGCCTCTCCTCACGAGCCTGCGACTGGTCAGCAGTCACAGGGACAGTCCTTTGTAGCACAAAGGTCAAGTCCCGGTCAGCACCACCTACATGTCCAAAGTGGCGCGTCTTGGCGAGTGAAGTAGTAAGGTGTGGCGCTGCAAAAAGAAAAGGACACTTAGTTAGATACTTTATCAAAAGTAAGGAAAAAATGCTAAGTGTTCATAACCCAAACGCAGAAGAGACACTGGACGCACGAATTATCAAATCCGCGTCCAGACCTGCGCATCCACGTCCAAACACAGAAGAGACACTGGACGCAGGAATTATCAAATCCGCGTCCAGACCTGCGCATCCACATCCAAACGCAGAAGAGATACTAGACGCAGGAATTATCAAACCCGCGTCCAGACCTGCGAATCCACGTCCAAACGCAGAGGAGATACTGGACGCAGGAATTATCAAATCCGCGTCCAGACCTGCAAGATCCGCGTTTTGCAAACCAAGACTTATGAGATTCAAGTACTTGGACTCAGCCGCCAGACCGTAAGAACCAGCACCTGATGTTGCAGAACGCAAGGATCAAAGTCCGCGTTTAAACCCTTCACAATTAGAAATATTCTAAGTGAAGGGTCCAAAAGGCAGGACCTAATGGCACCGGGTCATCAAACCCGCGCCTCGGTTATGAACCCAAAGACTGCGTCTGGGAATCAAACACGATTTAAATTTGTGTGTTAAGGGTTCTTAAGGGTTCTTTGAACTTCCTTTAATGGCGAAATTCACGCCTAAAAGGCATTTTACCTTGGAGACCTTGGAGAACAACATCCTGCGCAGAGGAGGAGCTGCCCCTCCGGGCCTCGGCGACGGTCGCCTTTGAAGAAGAAGCAGTCGGCTTGGTCTTGGGTGCCATTGCTAATTCAATCCGAGGTTAAACAGATGAACAGAAGGGGAAATTCTCTTTCTTAATTTTATCAGCGAGTGCGTTCGGAGAAGAAGAGGAATCTTCCCAACTGTGGCCTTTTATAGGCACAAGGATTCGCGAAGATACGCAGCGTATGGCCCGATGAATTCTGCGGCGAATCTCTGTTCGACGCGTGGAACAAAATCACTTTAACGCACAGAGAAGATCATGCGCCATGACTCTGCAGCGAATCGTCGCTCGACACGTGGCACGGATCATTTAATAAGCCAGGAAATCCGCGCGCCAAAAGGTGAAATCCCGTCGGTTCCCCAGGCCAACTGGCAGCGCAATCATGACGTGGCACGGACTCGCACCCGACGGCCATGTCTCTTCGATGGATATGCCCCGTCAGCATCGCCATAAATGCGCCCAGACAATCGCGTCTATATTCAAAAGATGCGTCTCTCCGAAGTTCGCGTCTTCAGCTGAACATCGCGTCTGCCTTATGAAGATCAGTCGCGTTTCCATTGCCAAAAGGTCGCGTCTCGCTAAGAAGTCGCGTCTTTAAAGCAGTCTCATCTCTGCTTTTCAAAAAGGAACCCGCGTTCAGTCCCTGCTTCTGCGAATCAGTTCAACAGTACACTGGCACAAGCAGAAGACCAACCACTCCTGGCTTAAAGCGCACCCGTGACAGACTTAAAAGCAAACGGGGAGGTTTAGACTGTGTATCTAGACACTCAACATGATCAACTCCGGTGGCTTCAAAGAGTTCAACAGTACACTCACGAAGACCAACTCCAGAATAGATCAAACCCGGAGCATTAACAGTCTAGTCATGAAGGCAAATGCAGCTAGAATCCAAAGTATTTCGAAATCCGTCCCAGTTAACTGCGGAATATCGAAAACTTTGGAGGGGGTTCTGTAGGCTGTCTAAAAATCACCAAGACAAGCCACCAAAACGCAGAGATCCAAGATCCAGACGCAAGGCTAAATATGACAATCAAGACGCGAAAGTCCAAACCCGCGTCTCAGCATTAAGGCATGTGGGCCCGACACCCGCATCTCAGCCTCAAGACGAGAGGGTCCGAACCCGCGTCTCAGAACCAAGGCGCGTAGGCTCAAAACCCGCGTCTCAACCTCAAGACGCGAGGGTCCAAACCCGCGTCTCAACCTCAAGACGCGAGGGTCCAAACCCGCGTCTCAACCTCAAGGCGCTAGGGTCCAGACCCGCGTCTCGGTTACAACCACCCCGATTATGGCGCCATTCACCGCCCATGTAGCGGGGAAGTTGGCTCTCATCGTGGAGTATTTTTAGGGGACACGTTCACCCCCTACAGCCTATATAAATAGCCCAGTTGCTATGGAGGGGGGAGAGCATCAGAAGAAATCGAAGGGCATCAATAGACATAAAGAGACCGAGAGATATCAACAGGCGCGACACATACAGAGAGAGAGAGAGAGCTCGACTCTTCAAGCTAACTTGCTGCGTACAAGTTGCTCTTCGCCTACCTTCTCTTTTAGAGTTTGGTAGAAGGGGCTGAGTTACTCCTTCTACCTGCCAAGGAGAAGATCCCTTGACGATCCAGACGGTCATCTGGTCAACGGAGAACAAGATTCACTCTCCACCGCCACACGAAGAACCCAGCACTAAACAAAGGGGGGATTCAAGCTTCAACATCCTCCCTCCCTTGTAACTGGAAGATTAGTCTGTTGTAATTTTTCATCTGATTCAAGGAAATTTTACACCTCCTTCTTTTCCGTGTCCAACAATTAGTGCTCGTTACAGGTGGATCTAGCTCCCACACGCACTCTTCTTCTTCCAGCTCGGTGTCGGCTTCATTGCCAGAGTCTGGTTCCTCTAGTTGAGGGATTTCATCTGCTTCCACAGAGTCCTGGTACAGGAGGGAATCTGTGAAATAATTCTCGACTCCCTTGAACGGATGCCTTTCGGCAATCAACGTTCGCACCTTTCCACTCCCGTCAATGTATTTCATGACCTGGTGGAGGGTAGAGGGAACGATAGAATTGCGATGAATCCAAGGTCGTCCCAGCAGTAGATTGTAGGAAGTGTCAGCGTCGATGACGTAGCATGTCACTTCCGACCTCAGATCTCCGATCTGGCATTTGAGCTTGACCTTCCCCATTGGACGGGTACTATTGGCATTGAACCTATAAATAGTCGTCTGGGTAGGGCTCAAATGATGGGTAGGAATCCCCAGATGTTGCATGACCCGGCGAGGCATGATGCTCAATGCAGACCCGGAATCTACCTGAATGCGGTTCACCTCAGATGATCCAATATACCCTGCGAAGTAAAGGGGTCGATCATGCTTCCCTTTGACTTGCATATCATCCGCCGTGAAGGTGATGCAGGGAATATTTTGGGAGGCGTGGAGGCAATCCTCTACATCTTCCTCCTTTGGTAACTAGGTCATGAAGACCTCAACATTAGCCAGAGCTTCTTGTAGAGCTTCTTTGGTCGACTTTGATAACCTGAGGAGCTCATAAAGCGTAATCCGCGCCGGGATGTTGGCTAACTGAGCTAGGACATCAAAGTGGTAAGGTGCTGTGGATCCTTCCGCTATATCTTTTGAAAGAACTCGAGAAAACCGAGGTTCTTTCTGTTTCTCCGCAGGTTGCTTTGTGGAGGGCTTGGCTGGCTCTACAGCGGGTCTTGGAGGAGTTACCGCCATTTCGCCATACTTTTTCAAATATGGCTGCCCCGAACGGGTTTCTGCCACCAGTTGACTAGGTTCTGCGGCCAGAACTATTGTCTCCTCTTCTGAGTCGATTAGCGAAGGAATATCAGTTTCCGCTTCTCGAGAAGAGGCGCACACCATGTTACAGGATGAAACTTTTGCTTTGCCTTTGGACTTCCTGCTGGTTACAGTAGTTCATTGCTGACCATCAATAAGGTCAGGATGAACCCACATGACTTCTCCTTGGGGTGTGGAAATAGGTACCAGGCCCTTTTCTTGCTGCTGGTGAGGGTCTGTGTTGACCATTCTCAGCTCTCCTCTTGGGATAGGGACTACTCCAGAGGGTGTTGGGGGTTGTCTCCCAAACTGGAGAAACGATGTCATGTTAGCCGCCACCTTCTTCTGCTCTGGACGGAGTTTTAATACCTCCGCGTCAATCAGAGCCTGAAGGATGTCCTTGAAGACATAACAGCTCTTGGTGGGGTGTCCCAACATCCTGTGATACATGCAGTAGCTGGGGTTATCGGTTTTACCGACTTCCTCGGGGCGCCTAGCTTCAGGAAGCTTCAGTCGATTGCTCTTGTTGAGTAATTTGAAGAGCGAGTTGACATGTTCATCCTTGAAGGAATACTGCTTGTTAGCCCGTGGTTGGCTTGAAGAGCCACTTCCCTTGACCGGTTGAGGTTTGACAGGGGATTTGGTCTCTGCTGCCAAGTTATCCTTCCTTTTTGTTTGGATGGATGTGTCTGGCGCACGCCTCGTTGACCTCTCCGGCCTGGGCTTACCTTCTTCCGCTCTAACGCAGGCGACAATCTCCTCAGCCTGTTCACCTTGTTGGACTAATTGCTTCCAGGTGCGGCTTTCAGTAACTCTTATTTGAGCAAGGAGTGAGGTTTGGAGATTGTGGCGGCATGTTTCCACCAGGGTAACCTGGGTCATACCGCTCGGACATCGGAGTGCCACGTTCCGAAATCTTTCCACTTAAGATTTGATGGACTCACCTTTTCGCTGTTTAGTAGCCAAAAGGGTGGGCATTGTGACCTCCGAGTCATCTTCGAAGAAGCGCGTTAAGAAGAGCTTCTCCAAATCACCCCAGTTCTTGAGGGAGCCTTCTGGGAGCTTCATGAACCATTCAAAGGCAAGCCTTTTAGGGTGCCGATGAATAAATGCGCCAGGATGGCATCGTTATCTACCACATTCCCAGTTTGGGACTTGAAATAGTAGATGTGTTGGTTCGGTGAACCTTTCCCATCAAATGCTTGGAGGGTTGGAGCCTTGAACTTGGGCGGGTATGGAACCAGGTCCCATTCGGCTGGATATGGGCAGACCACTCCTGCTTCTTGGAGGCCTTTTCGATTGGTAAGGGCCTCAAGACGTTGCTCCAACTGGTTCATTCTCTTAGAATGATCTTTCCCCGGTCTTGGTCGTCCTTTTTCTGTGATGAGGATTTAGACGAACCAGAAGTAGACTGCGCGTTCTTCTCAGAGTGTTTGGAAGATGAGCTTTCTCCCTCTTTTCGTTTGCCCTTAGACTTTTAGGGGAGATTTCCTCCTGTCTTCGAGCAACTGTGCGAGCATCTGCTTGAGGGAGTCGATAGATTCTTACTGAGCACAAATCATCTCGAGTTGTTCTTTCTGGGCCTGGGCTTGCTGTTCCAAGCGCCTAGCGGTCTCCTCAGGAGTGCTCGTCATGTATGTGAAGGCCTCTTTCTCTATAGAAGAGTTTAAAGCCTGCGACTCTGCGATGGCAGAGTGCGAGTCATTAATCTCAACGCCCCGAGCTAGGGCATTGTAGTCAATCGGGGAATGGCCCCGGTCCGGGTGCGAGTGTGTCGGTACACTCCTTCCGGTTCAGAGTCAGACTCGTCGGAGCTGACTACAGGCTGTTTTCCCCTGCTCCTGCTCGTCATATTTGCAGTGAGCTCTGGATACTCAGTGTCAGAGAAGATCCTCCGCCTGTGAGAGCGTCTTCTTTTGGCTGAGGGGGGAATCAGGGTCAGCTGTCTAACTAAAGACTGCTGGTTCACGCCTGAATTACAACGGCACTCGGAGAGCATAGAGATGAGCCGTTGGCAGCAACATGATGAAGTGATTTGATTAGCACTTCTTTTCTTCATTAAGTAATCCCTTAGATCCATGGGAAGAGGATCGAAGAGATTAGCCTCGCAACTTCGAGGGCGGGAGGCATCCTTGTGCTGTACAGCTCGGACGCAGGATTCAGAGACGCGGTTCTCGCGTCGCAGCTTTAGGACGCGTGTCTGGCGTCTCTGCTGAGAAGAGATGCGGCTGTCGCGTTGCTGCTTGCTGCGTCGGGGTAGGGACGCTTGAGAGAGAGTGGGCTGCTGGGCCCTATGCCTAAGGGCGCGTGCCTCTTGTACTTGACGAGGCGCGCAAGATTCGCCTTGGCGTCTGGTGAGTAGGGCTTCAGAGGAACTAACTTGGGGAGTCTCGCGTTTGGGTCGCCAAACACGAACTTCACGTGCTGGATACAGCGTAACTGAGACGCCAGTTTGAACCTGGCAACCTGCCTCAGTTGGACGATCAGAAGTTCCAACTTGCAGCTGACGCGCACGCCTCCTCTGTCGGCGCTCAGCGTTTTGGTTGCGTCGTGGAGGTGGAGAGAAACCAACGACGACCTGGTGCTGAGGGAGAGGGTGAACTGGCTGGATACCAGAGGGCTTGACCACGCGGGTCTCCTGAGAGACGTTGGCGCGTGTATCTCGTATGGCGCGGTTGGCCGCGACATATTTTTCAGCGGCTGCGACTGCGCGCACGCGGGTCTCCTGAGAGACGTTGGCGCGTGTGTCACGCTTGGCGCAGTTGGTCGCGACACCTTTCATAGCAGCCGCGTCTGAAGGAGTCTCAGAGCGGGTTTCGGAGCAAGTCCCCGTAGAGACCTTGCGGCAGACGTGGGTCTTTGGGCTCTTGGAGCCGGAAGAGAGGAACTCTTCATACTTTGCCTGGTCGAACTCGACGACAAGCGATTCGACCATTTTCCCCTTATAGAGGACGCACCTTGCGCCACGATTTGTTCGTCAGTAACAAATGAGGTCCCCAGCGGAGTCGCCATCTCTTGTACGCGTCGGAAAAGGGGAGGATTCGATTGCAAAATTCTTTTGATTGGATAGAAGATTACAACAGATCAGTATTCCGATTACAAGGGAGGAAGGATGTTGAGTCATGAATCCTCCCTTTGTTTAAGGCTGGGTTCTTCAAGTGGCGGTGGAGAGTGAATCTTGTTCTTCGTTGACCGGGTGAACGTTGAGATCTTCCGGGGCTCTTCTCTTCAGGTGGTTGACGGAGTAACACAGCTCTGTCGACCAAAACTCTCAAAGAGATTGTCGGCAAAGACTAACTTGAACGCAGCAAGTCAGCTGAAGAGTTGGACTCTCTTTCTCTGTCTCTCCTCTCTAATCGACCGACCGTCCGTCTCTCTCCCCTCTCATAGCGACGGGCTATTTATAGAGGTATCAGGGGTGAACGTGCCCCCTAAAAACACTCCACAATGGGGGTTAACTTCCCCGCTATGTGGGCGGTGACAGGCCCCATAACCAGAGCAGTTATAACCGAGGCGCAGGTTTCGACCCTCGCGCCTTGATGCTGAGACGCGGGTTCAGACCCTCGCGATTTGATGCTGAGACGCGGGTTCAGACCCTCGCGCCTTGATGCTGAGATGCGGGTTTCGATCCTCGCGCCTCTGAGCTGCTGAGACGCGGGTTCGGACCCTCGCGCCTTGATGTTGAAACGCGGGTTTCGATCCTCGCGCCTCTGAGCTGCTGAGACGCGGGTTCGGACCCTCGCACCTTGATGCTGAGACGCGGGTTCAGACCCTCGCGCCTTGATGCTGAGACGCGGGTTTCGATCCTCGCGTCTTGGTGCTGCTGAGACGCGGATTTGGACCCTCGCGCCTTGGTGCGGCTGAGGCGCGGGTTTGGACCCTCGCGCCTTGGTGAGACGGCTATGATTAGCCCTGCGTCTGGAGCCTGGGGACTCTGCTTTTGACGACTTGTCTTAATGATTTTTAGACAGCCTACAGTAAGCATGTATGTATATTGAACACATCTAATATACATAAAAACCATTTAAACTTGTTTTGATCAATCTATTCATGAAAACCAATATCAAAACCAAAATGTGTATGTGTATTGTGCACTTGAGCATATCAACTATTCTTATCTTTACACATGGATCTAAAACACACTAAACTAAACTAGGATACCTAAGTCTTCTTGACGATCTTCAATCTTCAAGCCGACTCGATCCCAAACGTGATCCACCGAGTGCAAAGGTATGATCTTGATGCTCGGGCACGGGAATCACCAAGTGAAGGCTTCCAAACTCTTCTTTTTGAAGCAATCACCAACTAATATCTTGTTACATGATCTGAAACTAAAATCACAAGATTATTAGTAAACATAACTACATGAGTTAATCATCATCAAAACTAGAGAGGAAGGCCTCCGGGCCAACAATCTCCCCCTTTTTGATGATAACAAAACTAATGGAGTTATATATGCATGGATTAAAGTTAAGCTTCAAAGAAGCTCCCCCTTAACTCATGCATAAACAAATAAACAATAAAAATGCAATGAATGACGATGCATAATCATGCATAAACAATAAAAGGCTCTAAATACCAATGAAATGTTCAAAAACAAGACATGCTCTAAATACCAATTAAAATTAAACTAAAATTAAACTTAATATATGCAAAACATAAATATGCATATATCAAACTCAAAATCTTTCTCCCCCTTTTTGTCAATCATCAACAAAGGGGTAAACAATAAAAACAAAACAAAATTTTCTCCCCTTTTTAATACAAAGAAACAGTCATCAATAAAGGGATAAAAGCAAAACCAAATCAATAAATTTTTTCTCCCCCTTTTTGTTCGAAACAATGAATCAACAAAGGGGTTAAAAAAATAATGTTCTCCCCCTTTTGTCTAAAACAACAAACAAAAACTAAATAGGGGTGACATTAAATATGATACCAATTAAAAAAATGTCAATGAAGTGCTTCTTGATACCAATTAAAATAATTGTTCATTTAAACATATGATATCAATTGAAATTATTATTTTCTATCATAAAGTGAGGGAACAAAATACCAATTGAAATACAAAATCAAATTTTCTCCCCCTTTATGAAATACCAATAAAAATAATGCTTAGG
This sequence comes from Agave tequilana, assembly GCA_038442645.1. Taxonomy (NCBI): domain Eukaryota; kingdom Viridiplantae; phylum Streptophyta; class Magnoliopsida; order Asparagales; family Asparagaceae; genus Agave; species Agave tequilana. Next base: position 32,119 of record JAVJIF010014311.1, on the reverse strand, counting down.
CTCGAATTAAGATACCAATTGAAAACTAAATCAATTGAAACAAAGTTGAAACTCAAGCTCTAGCATAAACAAAATTTATATGTATGAAAGTGTTAATACCAATCGAAATTGATACTATAGGAATTGAAAATATACATATATACAAAAATATATGAGTATACAAAAATGTCAAGATTGATACCAATTGAAAGAATTCAATGATACCAATTGAAACAACAATAAGATCAAGTGTATATCTCATATTCCTATCCTCCCAATCATGTTCAAGTTTAAAATGATTTTCATTATAAAGCATACATGAGTATGATCGCCCATCCATCCGCCCGTAGATGGTAGGGGTTTTCAAAATAGATATGAAAATAAGGTTTTGTTTGAAAAACTCTACCAAATGAAGAATATCGCAACTAGTTATATGAAAAATTGTAAACTAGTACGAAATCCTTCAAGTAAGGAATAAAACAAAAAAAAATATCTTTCATGAAAACATGAAATCCACAAAATAGTCAACACTCATAATCTATTAGGCATAAATATGACTCATGAAAACAAACACATGAGTAAACAATAAATGTGAGTGTACAAATAAGATGTGAAGATCATAATCATGAAAGATAGACATTAAGCTCAATATTCCTTAAAACAAGAAAACATGAAAATCATCGAAACTTTTTAATCTTCAAGGTATATGTATGTCCTATACAAACTAAGGTATACATACATATCCAAACACAACGAGTCCACAAAGATATATGCATTAAGGCACGTGACTCAAAAGGATGTATATATATAATCAATAGTGTGGATAAAATGGACATATACATGAAGTTAAACAGAAAACACATGAACATGAAAAACTAAATTTTCATTAAACACATTTCATTTCAAGGTATATGTATGTTTTGACAACACAAGAAGTATACATACATATCCCTAAACACAATTGAGTCCATATGTATAGATTTTGCATGAAAAGCAAATGACTCAAGGGGTATACATGTATATCTTAAAGTTTGACAAAATAAACATATATATGAAATAAAACAAATCCAAAAATAGGAATACAAGTTTAAAATGCATGGATCATCATAACTAGACTATACTAGCACATCTAATGGGTTCAAATAAGCATTCAAGCTCAAACATATATAGATTTATTTGTGGCCCACTATATGCACAAATATATACCAAGTTTTAATGAAAACTAACATCTAAACATATATTCAAATCATGAAGCATCAAAAACAAGATAAAATCATCATGACAAAACTAAACATGATTATTATGTAAATCCATATGTTATTAAACCTATGATAGACATGATAGCTAAACAAATGGTGAGAACACAAAATATGGGTCCATATAAACATGGGTGTCTCAAAATGCTATACATGCATGTCAAGGATCTAACAATCATGGCATTAACATAATAATCTATAAACAATAAAACATGCTACAAATAATAAATATGAAAAGCATGTAAACATAATTAAGGAGTTAGAGATTCGATACCAAAACCAAGAAGGCAACTTTCCTTGTCTCCAAAACATGGTGGTCCTCTCCACCAAACATCCCTTGAAAGTGATGCATCCAAATAATCCACATGAAGTCCGGAACACATCCACTCCAAGGTACCGCTACTCTCACGTCATGTGAGAGCCCACACCTACATCAAAAACTCGAGGGGTGCTCTTTGGTACCCATATCTTATTGGGTCCATGGGGGTTAGTCCCTTCTCTAACCCAAACAAATTTAGATGCTAAATTCGAAGTATGTATTCTATCAAAGCAAAATTTAGCAAGGTGGCCCTTACATCCACAATGTGTACAAGTGTACACATGAGTATACAAGTGATGATGGTGTCCGTGAGGAGCATGTGTATGCCGTGATGGGTGTGCATGCATAATAGATGGAACTTGTTTCTTTCGAAACAAAGATTCCAAACGTGTATGACCCACTACACATTGGCTCAAAGTGGAGCCCAAACAATCAACACTCTTCTTAAGCAAAGATATATCATTGTTAATTAAAGAAGAAGTGTGGCATGCAATGGGTGATTTAGATGGAACTACCCTAGCATGGCAAACATGAGAATCTATTTCATTTTTCAAAGATTTATTTTAATTTAAACAAATTTCTAATTCTTTTGAAATAAAATCAATTTCTCTTTTAAAGAATCATTATTTCTTAAAATAAATTCAACTTTTGAATACAAAACATCATTATTCTTCAAAAGAGTTTCACAATCATTTTTAGATTTTAAAACTTTATTTTTTTTTTAGTGCAAGATCAAGTTGAGACCTTAATGAATCCCTTTCATTATAGACCTCAACCTTCTCTTGCAAAACATTGTTAAGTCTAGAATGAAAACTTATATTTGTTGGCCCAAAGGCCTTCCACTCTAGTTTTGATGATGATTAACTCATGTAGTTATGTGTACTAATAATCTTGTGATTTTAGTTTCAGATCATTAATCAAGATATTAGTTGGTGATTAGCTTCAACAAGATGATTTGGAAGCTATTCACATGGTGATTCAAGAGCCCGAGCGACAAGATCATATATAGCACTCATTGGAGTCAAGCTCGGTGGATCACGGTGTTTTGGATCGAGTCGGCTTGGAGACGGCGCTCTACAAGAAGATTTCGGTACATAGTTTAGTTTTGTTTTTAGATCCAAATTGTAAAGATTATAATAGTATGATATGCTCAAGTTCACAACACACACGTTTCATGTTTTGGTTTTTGGTGTTTGGTTTAACCGATCTTGGTTTGCATGAATAGATATTATATCAAAACAAGTTTACATGGTTTAATGTATATTAGATTTGTTCTATATACATGCATGCTTCAACTATTTAAACAAACTTAGCTTGATAGTCTATTTCATGTGTTTTATGTTTTGGGATTTTTAACAAAACATATTTTTGGAATTAAAGACAAAAACTATGATATATATATGTTTCTTGTATATTGGATTATATCCATATGCAACATGCTTCAAAGTGTTTAAATATCATGTTTTTGTATTTGGTTGAGTTTTGGAAAAATAGGATTTTCATTTGGAAAATTCAAGTTTGGAAAAATACAAGTTTTAGTTTTTGGCAAAATTTCTATAACACAAAATCAGTTCATAATGTTTGAAATTTGTGTTGAAATTTTTAACACAAGTTTATATTTTAATGTAAAATGATAAAACTATTTTTGTGTAATTTTAGAGATTTTATGGGAATTTATTGGATAATAAAATACATGTTTTTCTGACCCAGAACTGGCTGACAGGCCAGGTCGGTCGACCGCGCGGTCGACCGCACCAAGGGCCGGTCGACCGTGCGGTCGACCGACGTGCACAAAGCTGTGCACGTCTGGCAGCCCAGTGGGCCGGTCGACCGGGCGGTCGACCGGAACTGAGAGCAGTGCTCTCTGTTCTTTTCGGTCGACCGGGCGATCGACCGGCTGGTGCCTGCGGTCAAATCCGACCGTTGGCCGGTCGACCGACCGGTCGACCGGTAGGCCATTTTTGGCAGAATCTACTGCCAACGGCTATATTTTTCTGGGGGCTATAAGTACCCTATTAATGGCCTGTTTTCTTCAAGATTTTTTGTGCGAATTTTTCCCTACTCTCTAGTGTTTTCACAGCAATCAAAAGAAGTTTTTGGATTAAATTGAACAATCTATTTGGTGTTTTTGCTAGGGTTTGGAGAAACAAAGAAAAGGGTTTTTGGGAAAATGAGTTTTGATTCAACTTCTATATCTTGGTTTCAGTTTTTCCCAAGGATTTTCTTTGTGATTTTGATTTCTATTCCATTGGTTTTCTCCACACTTGAGCTACATCTACTTTCTTACTCTATAGGATCTTTGTGTGGGAGAAAGAAATTGTTTGTCGTTGTTGTTGAAAAGTCACCTAGAAGGGGGGGTGAATAGGTGACAATGCTAATCTGTGAACTAAATGCAGAATTTAAAAACTTAATGCAAATTACACTCAAGTGTGATCAACAAATGATGCACACACAACCAAGCCAAGCAAATATGAATGCACAATATAAATAATTGCAAGGCACAAAGTAAAGAGAGAGATAGAGAGAGAGAGTCAATGGATCAAGCGCAAACAACAGATGTGTTTCGAGGTTCGAGCACCCAGCTCTACATCCCTGCCTTCGACACACGAAGGATTTCTAATCCACTAGCTAGTCCACAAAGAACTCTCACAAGGAGTACCCAACTCCTCTCTTTAGAACCACAACCTCCTCCTTGAGGCAAGCTTCAATCCAACAAACAATCACCTCACAACTTGAGCGATTAGCACAAAGCAAACACAAGGATCACCTCACAACTTGAGGGATACAACCCAAGGCACAAAGCCAAACAAAGATTGGGTTTTTAACTTGGTGGTTCAACAAGAAACCACAAACAATCTCTTTCTCCCACACAAATAACCTATAGAATAGATAGTAGATTTAGCTCAAGTGTGGAGAAAACCAATGGAATGTAAATCAGAATCACAAAGAAAAATCCTTGGGAAAACAATAGAAATCAAGGTGGTGAAGTTCAATCAAAAGCTTTTCCCAAAAACCCTCTTCTTTGATTTTCCAAACCCTAGCAAAAACACCAAAAAGATTGTTCAATTCAAGTCCAAAAACTTCTTTTGATTGCAGCAAAAACACCAGAGAGTATTGAAAAATTCGCACCAAAAATCTTAGAGAAAAACTCTTACAAATGGGGTATTTATAGACAAATCTGGAAAATAGCCGTTGGCAGCAGAACTGCCAGAAATACCCTGCCGGTCGACCGCACGGTCGACCGTCCAACGGTCAATTTTTGACCGTCGACAGCTGCCGGTCGACCGCCCCGGTCGACCCAAACAAACAGAGAGCAACTGCTCTCAGTCGGTCGACCGGCACGGTCGACCGCCTACAAGTGTAGCCAGCGTGCACGTCTCCGTGCACGTCGGTCGACCCGAACGGTCGACCGGCTACATGGTGCGGTCGACCGTTCCGGTCGACCGACCTAGCCTGGCAGACACTGTTCTGGCAGCAAAAACCTGGAATTTTTAATCCTAAAAATTCTCATTAAATCTCTAAAAATCCACAAAAATAGTTTTATCATTTTGCATTGATATATAAACATGTGGTAAAAAGTTTAGCTCAAATATCAATCAATAAGGACTATTTTTTTGTTATAGAAATTTTGCCAAAAACCAAAAACTGTATTTTCTAAAACTTGGATCTTTGAATAGAAAATACATTTTGTCTAAAACTCATCCAAATACAAAAACATGATATTTAAACATTTTGAAGCATGATGCATATGGATAAAAATCCAATATACATGAAACATATACATATCATAGTTTTTGTCATTAATTCCAAAATATGTTTTGACAAAAATACCAAAACATAATACTCATGAAATAGGTAAGTCAAAACTAAGTTTGTTCTAGGAAATTAAGCATGCATGTATATAGAACAAATCTAATATACATTAAACCATGTAAACTTGTTTTGATCTATCTATTCATGAAAACCAAGATCGGTCAAACCTAAAACCGAAAAACCGAAAACCAATATTCAAAACATGAAACGTGTGTGTGTTGTGAACTTGAGCATATCATACTATTCTAATCTTTACAATTTGGATCTAAACACAAAACTAAACTAGGATACCTAAGTCTTCTTGTAGAGCGCAATCTCCAAGCCGACTCGATCCAAAACTCTTTGATCCACAGAGCAAGTGCTATATATGATCTTTGACGCTCGGGCTCTTGAATCAACATGTGAAAGATGTGTGGAAGCTTTCACCAACTAATATCTTGATAAATGATCTGAAACTTAAACATCACAAGATAATTAGTACACATAACTACATGAGTTAATCATCATCAAAACTAGAGTGGAAGGCCTTTGGGCCAACAATCTCCCCCTTTTTGATGATGACAAAACTCATGGAGTTATATATGCATGGATTAAAGTTAAGCTTCAAAGAAGCTCCCCCTTAACTCATGCATAGGATAAACAACTAATAAATGGCTCTAGATGCCAATGAAATTATAAAGCAAATAAACATGTTCTAGATACCAATTAGCAAAAACAAATAAACAAATAAACATGCTCTTGCTCTTGATACCAATTATTAGCAAAAACAAATAAACATGCTCTTGATACCAATGAAAATCTTTAAAGAATAAACATGCTCTTGATACCAATTAAACTAAACATAACATACTCTAGATACCAATTAAACACAATATATGCAAAACAAAACTAATGATCTTTTATACAAGCTCTTGATACCAAAACTAAGCAAACTAAACATGTTCTTTAAATAATGCTTTGGATACCAATTGAACTTAATAAAAACATTAAAAACATAAAACATGCATATAAACTCAAATTCTTCTCCCCCTTTTTGTCAATCATCAACAAAGGGGTTAAAAACAAAACTAATGAAAACATATTCTTTTTATACTTAAACCAAGGAATCAAAAACAAGGGATGTTCTCCCTTTTTGTCTAAAAACAAATATGATACCAATTAGAAGAAAAATGTGTCAAGGAAGTGCATATTGATACCAATTAAAAATGAAACTATACCAATTGAAAAACAAAAATCTAGATACCAATTGATAAGTAAACAATTATCATATCAATTGTAAATAAACAATTTTTGATATCAAACATAACAAATTTTGAATTTCTAAACATAAATGTTGATACAAATTGAAGATTAAATCTAGATCTTAATATCGATTGAGATTGTTATTTTTAAGTATATAAACAAATTTGAATTTGATACAAGTTGAAATTATTTCCAATTGAAATTATTATTTTCTATCATAAAGCAAGGGAGTGGAATACTAAATACCAATTGAAAGAAACAATACAAAATTTTCTCCCCTTTATGAAATACAAATAAAAACTATGATAAGGCTCGAATTAAGATACCAATTGAAAACTAAATCAATTGAAACAAGGTTGAATCTCAAGCTTATCATCATAAACAAGATTTGTGCTTAAAGATATAGGGATATAATAAGCACAAATAAAACATATATATATGTATGAAAAGTAGATACCAATGGAATTGATATTCTTTGACATGCAAGCATACATATATGAAAATATATGAGTATACAAGAAATGTCAAGATTGATACCAATTGAAAGAATTCAATGATACCAATTGAAACAACAATAAGATCAAGTGTATACATCATATTCCTATACCTCCCAATCATTGTTCAAGTATCAAATGGTTTTCATTTTAAAGTAAACATGAACATGATCTCCCATCCAACCACCCTTAGATGGTAGGGGTTTTCAAAATAGGTTTACAAATATAGTATGTTTGAAAACTACTACCAAGGAAGAATATCACAACTAGTTATATGAATCAACTAGTACGAGATCCTTCAAACAATGGACAAAATCAAAAGATATTTCATGAAACATGAAAATCACATGATCACTAAACACTCAAAAATCATATAGCACAATTTATACTCATGAAAACTAAGTCATGAGAAAACATTAAATAAGGTGAGTGTACAAGTGTTGTGAGAAACATATCAACATGAAAATGGACAATCAAGCTCAATATTAAAAACATGAAATTCATTGTGAAATCACCAATTGAAATCATCTTTAAAAACATGAAATTCATCATAAATGTGAAATCACCTAGCAAACATGAAATTCATCCAAACGATTTAAACTTCAAGGCATATGTATGTCATGTACAAACTAAAGTATACATACATATCCTAAACACAATGAGTCCACAAAAATATATGCATGAAGGCACGTGGCTCAAGGATGTATATGTATAAATGATAATTTGGACAAGATGGACATATACATGAAGTTAAAACAAAAAAAATGTAAAATGATGAATACAAGTCAAATGCAAGAATCATCAAAACTAGACTATACTAGTACATCAAGTGAATACAAATGAGCGTTCAAGCACAAACATATATAAAGGTCTATTTGTAGCCCACTAGTTGTACAAGTATAAATCCTAGTCTTAATGAAAACTATCATTCAAGCAAGTAGTCAATTCATGAAGCATAAAAACGGTTCAACAATCAACATCATAAACAAAAAATGATCATGAAGTAAATCCACATGCTATTAGAATCATGACATACACAATAGCAAAACAAATAGGAGAATCACAAAGGATTGATCCATAAAGAACAAGGGTGATCTCAAAAAGGCCTATATATGCATGTCAAGGGTCTAATAGACATGGAATTCAACAAACAAAACATGGGTCATTAAAACAAAAACATGAATCACCAAACAAAAATCGTAAAATCATAAATATCATATGATCATTATGTATATGCATGTGCATTAGATCTAGAGCATACATGTTAGTTTAAACAAGGTGAGAACACATAGATATAGAACCATATAAAACATGAAGTGTCTCAAGAACTAAACATGTATTACACTAATCTAATAAACATGGCATAATCATAATGAACAATAAAGCATGGCATGCTACAAAATAATAAATATGAAAAGCATGCAAATATAAATGGGAGTTAGAGAATGATACCAAAACCAATGAAGGGTACTTCTCTAGTTCTCCAAAACACGGTGGTCCTCCCACCAAATCTCCTTGAGAGTGAAGCATCCAAATGGTTCTCTTTTAAGCTTAGAATGCATCCACCTCAAGGCACCAATGCCCTCAAGTGATGCGAGAGCTCCCACCTACATCAAAAGTCAAAGAGGTAGTTTTTGGTACCCATTTTCTAGTGGGCCCACGGGGGTTAGTATGCTTTCTAACCCAAACAAGATTATTTGCTAAATTTTCAAAATGTAAACGATCATAGCAAAATCTAGCAAGGTGTCCTTTTCGACCACAATGTGTACATGTGTACACGTGAGCATACATATGATGGTGGTGATCATGAAAAGCATGTGTATGCCTTGATGAGTGTGCATGCAAGGTTGGAACTTGTTTCTTGCGAACCAAGATTTCCAAGCGTGAATGATTCAATGTGCATTGGCTCAAAGTGGAGCCCAAATATTCAACACTTTTCTTCAAAATATTTATATCATGTTCAATAGTGGAAGACAAAGTGGAGCATGCAATGGGTGTGCTAGAACAAGAAGCTACACTAGCATGGCAAACATCAATCTCTTTTTACAAAGAATTATTTTTAATCAAAACCAAATCCAATTCTTTAGTAATTGAATCAATATCATTTTTCAAAGTGAGATTTTCTTTAAAAACAAGATCCAATTTAGAAGATAAAATCTCATTGTGCTTTACAACATCATCACAATCATTTTTGTTTTTCAAAAATTCATTTTCCTTTAAAACAAGTTTAAGTTGAGATTTAAGTGAGTCACATTCACTTGCAATCTCTTCCTTTTCTTACAAAACCAATTCAAAGTTAGAACACAAATCCTTTAATTCATTTTGCAAAACAAGATTATCATCTTTCAACAAATCATGTTTTTCCAACAAATTTTCAAGCTTTTGAGCAAGTTCCATATTTAAAGTTTGAACTTCAAAACAACCATGGCAATAGGAACTAGAGCTATCATCAATATGAGAATCCGATTGTACCTCAAGGGAGTTCTTCCTTGGACCATGAGGCATTGCTCTTCGGACTTTTCTCTCTTAGATCTCCTCATCTTGTTAATTATCCTTGGAAGCTCGGGAGACGTCAAGATGCTCCAAACTGCAAAAGCCGAATCATAGTGATCAAAAACGGGTAAAAGAAATTCATTTAGAGATGCTCTAAGTGCTCTAAGTGCTAATGCATTGGCCTTCTTATGCTTGCTACTATTTGGGAGGGATTCTATGGTAATAGCTTGATAAACTAGATGTCCTAGGTCTTTTAAATGTTTAGTCATATTAGCCTTCCAAGCATCAAGTCTAAAATGGTCAAACATGGGAGGGCTAGCCATAAGTGCAACTATATGTGTGCAAATGAACAATGCAAATGAAGATTAGCAAACCAAGATCACTCCTAGGTGGTTAAACCTAAATATCAGGAGCACTAGCTCTGATACCAATTGAAAAGTCACCTAGAGGGGGGGTGAATAGGTAACAATGCTAATCTGTGAACTAAATGCGGAATTAAAAACTTAATGCAAATTACACTCAAGTGTGATCAACAAATGATGCACACACAACCAAGGCAAGCAAATATGAATGCACAATATAAATAATTGCAAGGCACAAAGTAAAGAGAGAGAGAGAGAGAGAGAGAGAGTCAATGGATCAAGCGCAAACAACAAGATGTGTTTCGAGGTTCGAGCACCCAGCTCTACATCCCCGCCTTCGACACACGAAGGATTTCTAATCCACTAGCTAGTCCACAAAGAACTCTCACAAGGAGTACCCAACTCCTCTCTTTACAACCACAACCTCCTCCTTGAGGCAAGCTTCAATCCAACAAACAATCACCTCACAACTTGAGGGATTAGCACAACGCAAACACAAGGATCACCTCACAACTTGAGGGATATAACCCAAGGCACAAAGCCAAACAAAGATTGGGTTTTTAACTTGGCGGTTCAACAAGCAACCACAAACAATCTCTTTCTCCCACACAAATAACCTATAGAATAGATAGTAGATTTAGCTCAAGTGTGGAGAAAACCAATGGAATGGAAATCAGAATCACAAAGAAAAATCCTTGGGAAAACAATAGAAATCAAGGTGGTGAAGTTCAATCAAAAGCTTTTCCCAAAAACCCTCTTCTTTGATTTTCCAAACCCTAGCAAAAACACCAAAAAGATTGTTCAATTCAAGTCCAAAAACTTCTTTTGATTGCAGCAAAAACACCAGAGAGTATGGAAAAATTCGCACCAAAAATCTTAGAGAAAAACTCTTACAAATGGGGTATTTATAGACTAAATCTGGAAAATAGCCGTTGGCAGCAGAACTGCCAGAAATACCCTGCCGGTCGACCGCACAGTCGACCGTCCAACGGTCAATTTTTGACCATCGACAGCTGCCGGTCGACCGCCCCGGTCGACCCAAACAAACAGAGAGCAACTGCTCTCAGTCGGTCGACCGGCACGGTCGACCGCCTACAAGTGTAGCCAGCGTGCACGTCTCCGTGCACGTCGGTCGACCCGAACGGTCGACCGGCTACATGGTGCGGTCGACCGTTCCGGTCGATCGACCTAGCCTGGCAGACACTGTTCTGGCAGCAAAAACTTGGAATTTTTAATCCTAAAAATTCTCATTAAATCTCTAAAAATTCACAAAAATAGTTTTATCATTTTGCATTGATATATAAACATGTGGTAAAAAGTTTAGCTCAAATATCAATCAATAAGGACTATTTTTGTGTTATAGAAATTTTGCCAAAAACCAAAAACTGTATTTTCTAAAACTTGGATCTTTGAATAGAAAATACATTTTGTCTAAAACTCATCCAAATACAAAAACATGATATTTAAACATTTTGAAGCATGATGCATATGGATAAAAATCCAATATACATGAAACATATACATATCATAGTTTTTGTCATTAATTCCAAAATATGTTTTGACAAAAATACCAAAACATAATACTCATGAAATAGGTAAGTCAAAACTAAGTTTGTTCTAGGAAATTAAGCATGCATGTATATAGAACAAATCTAATATACATTAAACCATGTAAACTTGTTTTGATCTATCTTTTCATGAAAACCAAGATCGGTCAAACCTAAAACCGAAAAACCGAAAACCAATATTCAAAACATGAAACGTGTGTGTGTTGTGAACTTGAGCATATCATACTATTCTAATCTTTACAATTTGGATCTAAACACAAAACTAAACTAGGATACCTAAGTCTTCTTGTAGAGCGCAATCTCCAAGCCGACTCGATCCAAAACTCTTTGATCCACAGAGCAAGTGCTATATATGATCTTTGACGCTCGGGCTCTTGAATCAACATGTGAAAGATGTGTGGAAGCTTTCACCAACTAATATCTTGATAAATGATCTGAAACTTAAACATCACAAGATAATTAGTACACATAACTACATGAGTTAATCATCATCAAAACTAGAGTGGAAGGCCTTTGGGCCAACAGTTGTTTAGACCACCAAGTTGTAAACCCAATCTTTTCTTGGCTTTGTGCATTTGGGTTGTATCCCTCAAGGTGTGAGGTGATCCTTGTGTTGCTTTGTGCAAATCCCTCAAGTTGTGAGGTGATTGTTTGTTGGCTTGGAGTTGTGCCTCAAGGAGGAGGTTGTGTTTGTAAGGAGAGGAGTTGGGTACTCCTTGTAATTGTTATTGCCCCAAATCCTCGGTAGAGGTTCCCTTTGTGGGAGTCCTTTGTGGACAAGCTAGTGGACTTAAAATCCTTCTGTGTGAAGGCGGGGATGTAGAGCTGGGTGCTCGAACCTCGAAACATATCTTGTTATTTGCGCTTGTTCTCTTGGCTCTTACTCTATCTCTCTCTCTCTCTTTACTTTGTGCCTTGCATCTATTCATATTGTTCATTCATAATAATTTGCTTGGCTTGTTTGAGTGTGCATCTTTTGTTAATTGCAATTAGTTTTTAAATTCCGCATTTAGTTCATTAGATTAGCATTATCACGTATTCACCCCCCTCTAGGTGATTTCAATATTTTCTTTTTCAAGGCCTAGACTTTTCTTTTTCAAAATCTTATATTTTTCAATCAATTTTTCACAAACAATTGAAAGTTCTTCATTTAAAGCATGTGCATCAACCAATTCATCACATGAAGAACTAGAATCAAAACTATCTAGTTGAGTTTCCGAGTGTACCTCAAGGGAGTCATTCCCTTGGATCATATAGCATTGTTGTGGCTCGGATTCATCTCCACTAGATTCTTCCTCCGGTTGGATTGGCAATTGAAGCTTGGAGGTGGTGGTGGTTGTCAACATATTCCACACTGCAAATGCGGAATCAAAGTTAGAAGCAAGCATAAGATATTCTTTGGGTAGCGTGCTTCTAATGGCCTCAAGAGCTTGTGCATTGGCCCCTATATGCTTGCTATCACTAAGGTAGGATTCCTTGGTAATGGTAAGGTGAACCTTATATCCTAGGGTTTGTAAATAGATGGACATCCTAGTCTTCCAAACAAGAATGTTGGAAGGGTCAAACATAGGTGGGGTCATGAAGTCCATGGGTGCAAACTATATGTGTGCAAACAAGCAAATGCAAATGAAGATTAGCAAACAAGGATCTCACTCCTAGGATGTTAAGCCTAAGTATCAGGAGCGTAGGCTCTGATACCAATTGAAAAACACCTAGAGGGGGGGTGAATAGGTGTAAATGCTAATCTAGAAACTAAGTGCGCTAAATGCGGAAGCTTAAAATAATATTGCAATCCACTTAATACAACACACAAGTGTAGCCGAATTCCCCGTTAAGGGCTCTGGACTAACTCCTCTTGATTCCCCTAGATATTGGTTGAGGTGCTATATGAAGCTCTTGTGGTTAAGTACAAGTGAGGCACACACACAATCAAGCCAAGCATATAATGATATAGCAATATGAAAGATGCAAGGCACAACACAAGCAATATGAATGATATGAAATGAATGATGCTTTGCACAAATAGAGAGAGAGTTAGAGAGACAATGGATCAAACGCAAACACAATGATATGTTCCGAGGTTCGAGCCCCTAGCTCTACGTCCCCGCCTTCACTGAGAAGGATTTCTAATCCACTATACTCCCACCGAGGGAACCTCCACCGAGGAGGATTTGTTACAACACAAGGAGTACCGAACTCCTCTCTCAAACACCGCCTCACAACCGAGGGGTAGGCCCGTAGCCAAACAACCACAACACCACTACCAAAGAGGGTTACAAACACCAACTCTACCTCTCACTAGAGGGAGCAAACAACAACCAACTCCACCTCTCACTAGAGGGAGCAAAACACAATCCTCAACCTTTACCGAAGAGGGAGCAACCCAATCAAAGCAAGGGTTTTACAACAAGTGGTTATAAAAATCACAAACTCTCTTTTACCACAAAACAAATGATCCTATAGAGTAGGATAGATGATAGCTCAAGTGTGGAAAAACTAGGTGTTTTGGAAAACAAAAACTCAAAGAAATAATCTTGGGAAAACTCTTGAAGATAATGGAAATGAAGAACAAACACAAATCTCCCAAAATTCTATTTCTTTTGATTTTTACAAAAACCTAAAACAAATAAGATGAATCCTTTTTGGCACAAAACTCTTTTGAAAACTTGTTTAAAACAGTAGAGAAAGTCTGGAAATTTTAGCTCTAAAAATCTTGTCCAAAACCCCCAAGAAATGGGGTATTTATAGCCCAAACAAAAAACTAGCCGTTAGGCTGATCTGGCAGCCTGACAGGCTTGCGGTCGACCAGCCCGGTTGACCGCCAACGGTCAGAAATATGACCGTTGGGGCATCCGGTCGATCGCACGGCCGACCGCCAAGATACAGAGAGCAGACTTCTCTGCTCCGGTCGGTCGGCCAGCCGACCGCCCAGATACAGAGAGCAAAGCTCTCTGGTCCGGTCGACCGGTCGGTCGGCCGGCCCACTGTGCTGCCAGACGTGCACAGCTCTGTGCACGTCGGTCGACCCAAGGTCGACCGGCCCTTGGTGCGGTCGACCGTGCGGTCGGCCGACCTGGCCTGTCAGCCACTGTTCTGGGTCAGAAACTGGGTCAGAAAAACTTGTTAAAATATTTCTAAAAATCTTTTAAGTCTTTGTAAAAATACCCAAAAATAGTTTTATCATTTTGCATTGATACATAAACATGTGATAATCATTTTAACTCAAATATCAAGCATATGAAACTATTTTTGTGTTTTAACATTTTTACCAAAAACCAAAACTTGTATTTTATCAAACTTGGATTTTTCAATACATGAATAGGAAAGTCAAAATAAGTTTGTATAAGTCATGTAAGCATGTATGTATATTGAACACATCTAATATACATAAAAATCATTTAAACTTGTTTTGATCAATCTATTCATGAAAACCAATATCAAAACCAAAACGTGTATGTGTATTGTGCACTTGAGCATATCAACTATTCTTATCTTTACACATGGATCTAAAACACACTAAATTAAATTAGGATACCTAAGTCTTCTTTACGATCTTCAATCTTCAAGCCGACTCGATCCCAAACGTGATCCACCGAGTGCAAAGGTATGATCTTGATGCTCGGGCACGGGAATCACCAAGTGAAGGCTTCCAAACTCCTCTTTTTGAAGCAATCACCAACTAATATCTTGTTACATGATCTGAAACTAAAATCACAAGATTATTAGTAAACATAAGTACATGAGTTAATCATCATCAAAACTAGAGAGGAAGGCCTCCGGGCCAACACCCTCTTGTGTAGCGGTTGAGAGAGAGTTGAAGTTGTGTACTCTCGGTTTGTATTTGTAATTCCTCGGTGGAGGTCCCTTTGTGAAAGGTCTTGTGTGGACATAGTGAAAATCCTTTTGTGTGAAGGTGGGGATATTGAGCAGTAGCTCGAACCTCGAAACATATCCTCGTGTTTACGTTTGATATTCTATCCCTCAACTTTTTCCTGTTTATATCTTGCATTGTATTTATTGTGATATCTTATATGCTTGATATTGTATGTGTACCAACATTTGTGTTTAAGCAAGAGAGCTAAAGTAGCACCTCAACTCTTAATTTAGAGAAATTTTGAGGAGTAGTTCTAGAGCCCTTCACTAGAAATTCAGACACACTCTTTGGTTACACTTTGTGTGTTAGCAATTTACTTTTAAATTCGCATTATTGTCATTAAATTAGCACCACACTTATTCATCCCCCTCTAGGTGTACCTACAATTGGTATTAGAGTTAGTGCTCCTGATATTCAGTGTAACCACTTAGGAATGATCCTTGATTGCTAATCTAGTTATTTGCTTTACACGCATACCTGTTTGCACTCATGGATTTTCTTGCCCCTCCCATATTTCTAACATTGACACGTCAAAATTTAAGATGAGTGTATACCTCAAAGCTCTAAGATTGCATGTTTATCTTACCATTATAAAGAAATCTTATCTTGGTAATGACAAGTACCTTGAGGCAAACGCACAAGCCATGGGGCACTTAAGCACACACTTAGCAAAGAATACATTTCTTTGACTTCTCATTGTAATTCTGTTTTTGCAGTATGGAACACATTGACCTCTCTCAAGGAACAAGCTCACATATTTTGGAGATAAAATCAAGAAGAGATGAGTCTTACTTGCTGGTCCAAAGACCCATCACTCTAGTTTTGATGATGATTAACTCATGTAGTTATAGTACTAATGATCTTGTGCTTATTTAGTTTCAGATATTTGATCAAGATCTTAATAGGTGTTTAGCTTCAACAAAAGATTTGAAGTCAAGTTTTGAAGTTAGCACGTGTTGATTCAAGAGCTCGTGCATCAAGATTGCATCAAGTACTCAAGAGGAGTCTAACTCTTTGGATCAAGGTTTGGACCAAGTCAAGAAGAAGAAGAAAATTTTCAGAGAAGATTTTCAAGAAGACTTGTGTCATGTTTGTAAGTATTAAGATTTTTTTAGAAAAAATATAAATGATAGATTAGTTGTGGATTACTCAAGCTCATTTACACACACACAAAATTTATATGTGTTTCTATAAAATAGTTTCAGTTTTAGAAAATACCATTTTGGTTTTTGAGTTTCATAGTATACATCCTTATATTTCATGATTAGATTTCGTCAAAATGAGTTTACATATTTTATATGTGTTTTGGACTTCATCCATACACATTGTTGATTCAAATGTTTAGAAAAACTTAATTCATGTTTCTATTTCATGTGTTTGAGTTTTGTATTTATCAAAACCTATTTTAGAGCTTAATATCAAAAACATAGATATTTCATCTTATATGTGTTTTGGATCATATCCATACACACTAAGCTTCAAAAGTGTTTAAAATATCTTATTTTTGTATTTAGAGAAGTTTAAGAAAATCATTTTTCAAATTGAAGATAGATTTTGAAAAATAAAGATTTTTGTTTAAGTCTAAATTTCTATATTACAAAAATGGTTCAAAATATTTGTAATATGTATTGATTTTTGATCACACATATTTGTACTTCAACGTATTTCAATAAACTTATTTTTGTAGATTTTCAGTGATTTTATGGGATTTTATAAGAGTTAAAAAGACCAAGTTTTTAATCCCTAAAATTTGCTGACCAGGCCTTCTGGCGGTCGACTGACCGGTCGACCGATCCAAAAGTCGGTCGACCAGGAGGTCAAACGATGTGCCCAAAATGTGCACGGCCATTTGGCTTAAGGGCCGGTCGACCGCACGGTCGTCAAAGAGGTTTGCTCTCTGGATTTGGCCTCGGTTGACCGGGCGGTCGACCGGTAGGTCAAACCCCAGGCACGGTCGACCGGGCGGTCGACTGGCAGGCCGCAACGGTCAAAAATGTGACCGTTGGCCGGTCGATCGACCGGTCGACCGACAACAGTATCTGCTGCTGAGTTGGCCTCCAACGGTTAGTTTTGGGAGCCTATAAAATGGGGTTCCCTTGGGCTTTTTAAGACAAGATTTTGAGTGAGTTTTCAAGCTAGTTTTTCCAATCTCTCTAAGATGTTTTCTCCACTTTTTTTAGAGCTGATACTTCTGTTGGCCCGAAGGCCCATCACTCTAGTTTTGATGATGATCAACTCATGTAGTTATGTTTACTAATGATCTTGTGTTTAATTAGTGACAGATTCATGATCAAGATCTTAGTAGGTGCGTAGCTTCAACAAAGGATTTAAAGTCAAGATTTGGAGCTAGCACGGTGTTTGGACCAAGTCAAGAAGGCTTCAAGTGAAGACTTCAAGAAGATGAAGACTTGTGTCTAGGTTTGATTTTAGAAGATTTTGTTTTAGATAAAATGTAAGGATAGAATAGTTGGTGGATTGCTCAAGTATCTATATGCACACACACTCTTGTTTTAGATGCCTTTTTCATAAAAGAATTTTCAGTTTAGAAAAGACTTTTCATTTTGGAAAAATATCGGTTTGCTTTTTAAACAAAACCATGTTTAGAGCTTAAAGACAAAAACATAAATATTTCACTATGTTTGTGTAGTGGATCATATCCATACACACTATGCTTTAAAAGATGTTTAAATATCTTATTTTTGTATTTGAAGAAGTTTTGAAAAAACAAGTTTTGGAAAAATCAATTTGGAAAAATACCGTTTTTGTTTTGAGCCAATTTTTTCAAGTTACAAAAATAGTCCAAATTATTTGTAACATGCCTTGATTTTATGCAAGCATGTTTGTTTATCAAAGTATATTGGTAAAACTATTTTTGTAGATTTTTTAGTATTTTATGGGATTTTATTAGAGCCAAAATGACCAAGTTTTTAATCCCTTAATAGTGTTTCCTGGCTTCAGCCGGTCGACCGGACGGTCGACCGCACTCTGAAGTCGGTCGACCGGCGGTCGACCGACGTGCACAGACGTGCACGCCAGTTCTGGCAGGAGGGCCGGTCGACCGACCCGGTCGACCGTCCAGAGAGCTCTGCTCTCGGGAAAGGCCCCGGTCGACCAGGCGGTCGATCGGACAGAGAGGTTTACTCTCTGTATCCTGGCCTCGGTCGACCGACCGGTCGACCGATGGCTCAACGGTCTGGAATATGACCGTTGGCCGATCGACCGGCAGGTCGACCGACAGGTCTGCCAGACCCCAACGGCTAGTTTTTCTAGCCCTATAAATTTGGGTGTTTGGGTGCTGTTTTCTTTATTGGAGAGTGTTTTTGAGCCAGTTTTTCCAACCTTTTAAGAGGTTTTTCTCCACAAATTTGAGAGCAAATATTTCCTATCAAAAGAGTTTTGATCAAGAGTGTTTAAAAGAGAATTTCTTGAGTTTTCCTCCACCATCTCCATCCTAGTTTTCTCACACGACACTTGAGCTATCCATTGCTATATCTACCTATAGGAGTTTGTTGTGAGAGGATTTTAGGTGATCAAGAGTTGTGATCACCAAAGTTCTACTTTGTTCTTTGAGGAGGAGGACGTGTGTGTTCGCATTGTTTCGGGTCCTAGTGGGGACTCGGTGTTTCGAGTTCGGGTGCGAACTTGTTGTTTGAGGTGTGGCCTCGGCGAGCCGGTGGGCTTGCGGTGTGTATGGACTAGAGAGTCCAAGGAGTTCAAGTGTGAACTCGCCTTGTAGGTGTTGCGACACCGAGGAGTGATCCGTGATTAGTCTCTAATTTTGCATAATTTTCATCACATCTCACATTTATTTGATAAATAAATTATGCTAATAATACCTTGCTTGCTTGATCCTAGGTCAATGGTGTTCACATGAAGAAGAAGACCCAAATCACCATTTATTTGGTGATTAAAGGGGTATTAAAATAGCTATTGACCTAAAGAGCTGGTTCTGTTAAAACCAGGGGCGCCAAACCAGAAACCGGCAACTTTATCCGACAGGGCGACAACCAGACAACGCACGACAGGCGGCGGCGCGCGCGCCGCCAAAGTATTGCCGCAGAAACGCGGCAAAAGCCGCGTTTCTGCAGCAATACGGCGGAGCCACGCGCGCCATTTGCGGTCACTTCTTGTCCCCTGCGTCCCTGTTCTCCTGATGCCTATAAATACCCCCCCTGGGTTCCAGAGCAAGCAGATCCAGAGTTAGGAGTAGTTTTGATTTCCATGTTGTAATTTAGTTTAGGTTAGGATAGTTTCTCTTCTTCTTCCTCCATTGTAATTTTCATTTTGTAGATCTTGTATTAGGGAGAGAGAGTGGTTCATGCATGGAATGCAAGAGTGCTTGTAATAGAAGGTGACAATCTATGAAAGGTGCTCTCTTTACCTCTCTATGTTTACTTCTCTTCAATCTCTTTTACATGTGTAGCTAGTTTTTCTCTCATGGCTCTAACTACTAACCACTAACTAGTCTTACTTCTTTATGATAATCCACATGAATCTAATAGCCTCATTTTGGCCTTGCTCTTGCAAGAGCCATTGATGGCTCATGATGATGGATCTAATACACTAACTTCCTAACCACTAACAAGCTAACACTACTTTACTTCATGCTTGCTCTTATGGGTTTTGATGATTTAAGTGTAGCTTGTACTTGTTTGTTGAGTTGGGTTGTAAAGAGTTACATATGAGTCATGCTTTGAATCGCTCTTGAACCAAGGACTAGTGATTGCCAATGATACGTGTGAGGAAACTATCACTAAGAGGTTAGCGTGTTGGTGGAGTCATTAGTAGTTAGTGCCGTGAGTTTTCTTTCTCTTTCACTTATTTTAGAAATACAACAAAAACCACAAAATCATTCTTTTCTATGTTTCTCACTTCTTCGTATTTCACCGTAACTCTCTTTTTATTCTTTTCTTTCTTTTCTTTTTCATTCTTTAAAACTTTGAAGAACTTTTAACAAACACGTGAATCAACCGGTAAAGCTTCTATCGCCTCCCGTCCTTGTGGATACGACCCGTATAGCCACTTTGCTACTACGGAAGAATCGCAAAAGCAGTAACTTCGACCCACACTTCCTTCTCTTATTTTAGTACTTGCTTTTTTTGTCGCGATCAAATTTTGGCGCCGTTGCCGGGGATGGGAACGGTTTGATTTCACAAGTTTGCTAACTTTTCTTCTTTGTTTTTGGTGTACAGGTTACAGTTTTAGCATTGCGGAAGTCCACACTTGCTCAAGTGTGGTCGGGTAATTCTTGTATATTTTTCTGCTGCTAATTTTTTTTTATATTACCTGTGCACTGTAAATAATTTTAAGAATTAAAATACGGTAATTGGATGCTCTAAAATGGTTTAGACATTTGCATCTAGGCACGTGTCAATTTTTTTCCAATATACTGTATTTTATTCTTATGTTGTTGTGATGTTGATAGGAGGTGTATATATGGCATTGCATATAGTATAGGACAAACACTTCAGTGATTTACTCAATTTTTTTGTGTTCTCCTTATCTATATTGCACACTTGCACAAATTTAACTTAAGGGCAAAACCCAAAACAAGATAAGGTGGGGAAGTTATTACCCTCCCTTGGCCCAAAAATCACCTCCCCACTCACACAACCCAAGCCTAAATAAAACTTGCTAGACGTTGGCCCCTAGGGACATCTCGGACTCATTTAGGAGATTGACCTAAGGGGGAAGTTGTTAGAATTTAACTCTTGCTAAATCGGTGTCTAAGGTTGGGGATTGAGAGGCGAAACCTCGAAGAACGGTAGTTTGGCATAATTAGGCCCGTTGCTCCGGCACGGATACCTCCCACTGTCTTGCCCCTACCTGGCCGATTAACTTGTGGTCAGCTTCCGACAACAGACCCCCCGTGGACAGTCTAACCAGTTAGGAGTCGTCTAGGTCTAAGTCAACCCTAGCATAGGCTTGTTTTCTTCTTCTTTTTCTTTGTTTGTTTGTTTGATTGTTTGTTTGTTTTTCTTTTTTTTGTATACTGTGATATGGATTTTAATAACAACAATTCTTTCAATTATAATATGAATCCATATTTCACTCCGACCTCATTTGACTCGGATAACTCTGACCTGGCAATGTACAACATGAACCAACCAGATATGCCGGGTTGGGATTATCAGAATCAATATGACCCATATCCCCAACCATATGACCCTAATTTTCAAAATAATTTCAACTCTTCACAGAGTTCATGGGGATTCACCTACCCCGAGTCAAATTTTCAACCATCCTGTCCACAATTTCCACAATATTCATTTCCCAATTTTGATTCATATACTCCTTTTCCTGAACCACCAATTGAAGAAAAATCATCATTGGAAAGGAGTATGGAAGAGTCCCTACAACAAATGCAAAATTTGCTCAATTCACAATCCTTTTCATATCAAACTCCACATACTCCTTTTCTAGAGCATCCCATTGAAGAAGAATCTGAGCTAGAAAAGCGTTTGGAAGTCTTATGTGATAAAATGCAAAACATATTGGACTCATCCTCTCAACCAAATTTTCAAGAGTCATACTCATCTTTTCCAGTCTCATCACTTCAACATGAACAAACCTCAATACTGGACTTGAGTATGGAACCCTTGCGTGAGTTCGAGCAGCAACCGCAAAATCCGATGGACTCACAAATCCACCATAATTTCCAAAATCCACTTCCATACTCATATTTTCAAGAACCAATCACAAAGAGTATGGAAGACATGATTCCGAATTCAAATTCTGTTACACGGCCTATCAGTAAGTTAGATTCACTTTTGAGCGAATTGATCAATGAGAGCGAGGAAAGCCTTTCTTGTCAAACTTTGACCGATTCCTATATCCCTAGATCTACTGATTGGACCCATGAATCATGTCATTTTGGAAATCCGGCTACAATTTCAGAACATGCATTTGAACTTGACCATGCTCCAAGTTATGAAAATCGCCTGG
Organism: Agave tequilana; assembly: GCA_038442645.1. Lineage (NCBI taxonomy): Eukaryota > Viridiplantae > Streptophyta > Magnoliopsida > Asparagales > Asparagaceae > Agave > Agave tequilana. The sequence continues at coordinate 9,774 of JAVJIF010014311.1, read as the reverse complement.
ACATTCTGGCAAGTTATCCCTTTCCTGAAATTGAAATCGAACCTGACTGTGATCCTGAACTTTATGTTAGTAATTCCATTTCGCTTTTTAATTCAATAATGACCCCGGTATCTTTACCAGATTTTTTCTCTATTCCGGAGTCAACGTTGAATCCTGTACCAGTACACCGTGAAATGGAATCACCAATCTCTCATGATCACACTTCATTCATGGGGAAAGTGTGTGAACATCACTTCTTTGGTTTGGACCCTATTTTTGAACCAATTTCGACTCTCATTATTGACTCTCGACTTGATCTGAGTCAACTTCCCGAGTCGGTATCGGTTTTTGTTCCTGTTCCATTTGAGTCCAAATCAATCATCTCTCAAAATCACACTTCATTGTTGGACAAGAATATTGAAGAAAATGACTCAGTAATTATTTTGAAATTTGGAAATTAGATGGGGATAAATTTTTAAATAAGATCATTCAATCCATCATTTCTTTCTGGGGTCATATTAGAGAGGTCCTTGGTGGATTTCTGGATGATCCACGATATCTTGATTGGGTCGCAACGCTTGGCCCAATCCGACCACCACCAGAACCACCCCTTGAGGTAATCTTCCTTCCCTCTCCATTTATTTCATGTCTATACACATTCACAATGCATTGAGGACCATGCATGAGATAAGTGTGGGGGAGGGTTTACTAACGTAGCTAGTTTTATATTTTCTTTCTTTTACACTTCTTTTATACTTCTTTTTACTTAAAAATAAATAATAAAAAAAAAAATTTCTTTTCTTTTTACAAAACTTTTTGAAACAAGAGAAATAGTTTTGATCCATTTTAAGAAAATTAAGATTATCTTAGGAATTAGGAAGACCTAAAATTATGAAATTTTAAACCAAGTCAAAATATAGATCTTGTCTAAATTATAGGATAAGAAAGTAAAATTGAAAAGATAATTTGATCTTGAATTTTTTGCCTTAGATTTATGCACTTCACACTTACACAATTTTTGGGATTGAAACAAAGACTAGAAATGCCATATATATATATATATATATATATATATATATATATAATATATATATATATATATATATATATATATATATATTTAAAAAAAAAATTGTCAATAAAAACCACTCATTGAAGTTGGGTAATTATGCCTCAGGAAGCATGATTATTCATACCTAAAACGGCGGACAAAAATCAAATAATCCCCTTTAGTTTTGTGGCCTTATTTACTCGAGTCCTTAAGTCCGAGGGATGTTTTCTCATCTGGTGCCCTAAGACCATCTGGTTTGGGAGCCACCGGCTAAAGGCTCACTACCCGGGTAGATAAGAAAGCCTAAGAAAAAAAAACTAAAAAAATATATATATTAAATAAATGGCATGAAAGTTAGAGTCGATATCCCAAAAACTTTCACTGTTCACAAAGTGCATATTTTTCTAAGAATTTTATGAAAGATCAAAGAGTCAATTCAATTTTAAATTCTTACATTTAATTTATCACAAGATTTTTTGCATTCTGACTTAGTTTAAGAAAGAACAATTTCTGGTTAACCTATGACATTGGATCACTTATATTTTCACAAAAATACTTCAATACTTTTCTCTATTTCAAAATGCGTTTTCAAAAATACTAATATTTAATTTCTTTCTTTATGGATTTTGTGGGTGTAATCCGCTGAAAACCCTCAGGAGACAAAACTCCTCCTCTAAGGGGAACTTAGAGGTTTAACTGCTTGTTGCACATGCTCAGTGCAATCGCGTCACCTGCGAAAGTGGTGTAATAATTTTCTTAGTTTTTTTTGTTTTGCTCGGGACGAGCAAAAGATAAGTGTGGGGGTGTGATTAGTCTCTAATTTTGCATAATTTTCATCACATCTCACATTTATTTGATAAATAAATTATGCTAATAATACCTTGCTTGCTTGATCCTAGGTCAATGGTGTTCACATGAAGAAGAAGACCCAAATCACCATTTATTTGGTGATTAAAGGGGTATTAAAATAGCTATTGACCTAAAGAGCTGGTTCTGTCAAAACCAGGGGCGCCAAACCAGAAACCGGCAACTTTATCCGACAGGGCGACAACCAGACAACGCACGACAGGCGGCGCCGTGCGCGCCGCCAAAGTATTGCCGCAGAAACGCGGCAAAAGCCACGTTTCTGCGGAAATACGGCGGAGGCACGCACGCCGTTTGCGGTCACTTCTTGTCCCCTGCGTCCCTGTTCTCCTGATGCCTATAAATACCCCCCCTGGGGTTCCAGAGCAAGCAGATCCAGAGTTAGGAGTAGTTTTGATTTCCATGTTATAATTTAGTTTAGGTTAGGATAGTTTCTCTTCTTCTTCCTCCATTGTAATTTTCATTTTGTAGATCTTGTATTAGGGAGAGAGAGTGGTTCATGCTTGGAATGCAAGAGTGCTTGTAATAGAAGGTGACAATCTATGAAAGGTGCTCTCTTTACCTCTCTATGTTTACTTCTCTTCAATCTCTTTTACATGTGTAGCTAGTTTTTCTCTCATGGCTCTAACTACTAACCACTAACTAGTCTTACTTCTTTATGATAATCCACATGAATCTAATAGCCTCATTTTGGCCTTGCTCTTGCAAGAGCCATTGATGGCTCATGATGATGGATCTAACACACTAACTTCCTAACCACTAACAAGCTAACACTACTTTACTTCATGCTTGCTCTTATGGTTTTGATGATTTAAGTGTAGCTTGTACTTGTTTGTTGAGTTGGGTTGTAAAGAGTTACATATGAGTCATGCTTTGAATCGCTCTTGAACCAAGGACTAGTGATTGCCAATGATACGTGTGAGGCAACTATCACTAAGAGGTTAGCGTGTTGGTGGAGTCATTAGTAGTTAGTGCCGTGAGTTTTCTTTCTCTTTCACTTATTTTAGAAATACAACAAAAACCACAAAATCATTCTTTTCTATGTTTCCCACTTCTTCGTATTTCACCGTAACTCTCTTTTTATTCTTTTCTTTCTTTTCTTTTTCATTCTTTAAAACTTTGAAGAACTTTTAACAAACACGTGAATCAACCGTAAAGCTTCTATCGCCTCCCGTCCTTGTGGATACGACCCGTATAGCCACTTTGCTACTACGGAAGAATCGCAAAAGCAGTAACTTCGACCCACACTTCCTTCTCTTATTTTAGTACTTGCTTTTTTTGTCGCGGTTGGGTTGTAAAGAGTTACATATGAGTCATGCTTTGAATCGCTCTTGAACCAAGGACTAGTGATTGCCAATGATACGTGTGAGGCAACTATCACTAAGAGGTTAGCGTGTTGGTGAAGTCATTAGTAGTTAGTGCCGTGAGTTTTCTTTCTCTTTCACTTATTTTAGAAATACAACAAAAACCACAAAATCATTCTTTTCTATGTTTCCCACTTCTTCGTATTTCACCGTAACTCTCTTTTTATTCTTTTCTTTCTTTTCTTTTTCATTCTTTAAAACTTTGAAGAACTTTTAACAAACACGTGAATCAACCGGTAAAGCTTCTATCGCCTCCCGTCCTTGTGGATACGACCCGTATAGCCACTTTGCTACTACGGAAGAATCGTAAAAGCAGTAACTTCGACCCACACTTCCTTCTCTTATTTTAGTACTTGCTTTTTTTGTCACGATCAATCCGCTGGGATCGATTTTAGTGGAAATCCTTCGTGTGTCGAAGGCGGGGATGCAGAGCAAGTGTGCTCGAACCTCGAAACAAATCCCTTGTGTTTGCGATTGCTCTTACTCTCTCTCTCCCTTATTGTTTTATATCTTGCATGCCTCTATTGCTTTCATATTTATGTGCTTGATATACTTGTGTGCTCATATTGATATATTGCTTGGGGATTGTTTGCTAACACTAGTTTTTAACCAAGAGAGCCAACGCGGCACCTCAACCCATATCTAGGGGAATCTTGAGGAGTTAGTCCAGAGCCCTTGACGGGGAATTCGGCTACACTCTTATGTTAAACTTGGTGTTTAGTGTAAGAAGTTTTGTTTAGGTCATAATAGTTTTTAATTCCGCATTTAGTGACCATTAGATTAGCCATCACCTATTCACCCCCCTCTAGGTGATTTACAATTGGTATCAGAGCCAAGTGCTCTTGATTTGGGTCTTACAATCTAGAGTTAAAGATCCTCATTTTAGGCTAATCACAATATTTTGTACACACACCATGGACTTCATGTCACCACCCATGTTTGACATTCTTAACATCCAAATTTGAAAGGTTAAGATGTCCTTATACCTCAAAGCCCTAGGCATTCATGTTTATCTTGCCATCACTAAAAATTCATATTGTTTAAATGGCAATAATTTTGAGGCTAATGCAAAATCCCTTCATGCTATACAACCCTAAATGATGATTATTTATCTAGGGTTTCTAACATTAATTCGGCTTTTGTAGCATGGAACACCCTCATCTCCCTTGGCGAAAAAGATCAATATTATGTGATTTGTCACATACATTGCATTTATGTTGTCACTTTACCACACTTGTATGATAATAAATGATATTAATAAGTGTCTTTTTTTCTTTGCTAAATGTAGGCCCAAATGCTCAAAGAAATAAATGAGGAACAAGCCCAAAAGCCCACTTTATTCTGAATTAATTCAGAATAAATTCGAAGTGAAGAAATCTGGGCTATATCTTGGCATATCAAGGGGTTGAGAAAAATCCTCCTTGAATCGAGGAATCGAAGCCAGAAAATCAAAAGCTGATTCAGTCAGCGGTTGAAGCAGCAATAAGAAAACCAGCAGGAGATGCGAGCTAAACAGGAAACCAGGAAGCTGCCCCCTCTTGGTGTGGTCACCTGGCCACACCAGGGCCGCAAAAACGCGGCCTAAGCCGCGTTTCCGCGACCAACTGATTGTTGTTGGGGGAGCGTTTGCTCCCCCAACGTTCCCGGGATCCTATCTTCTAGGTTTTTGGCTATAAATACCTCTTTCAGCAAGGAAAAAGGCAGCGAAGACTAGGATTAAATTTTGCTTTTATTTTCTTAGGATCTAGGTTCTTTGTTAGCTAGAACTCAAGTTGTAATTTCATTGTTTACTTTGTAGTTCAGTCTAAAAACTTGTGAGAGAGAGGACAGAGAGCTTGTAATCGAAGATTGAAGTGACAGCAATACAAGAAGCAAGTCTCTTTTTCTTCCACTCGTGTTTCGGTATGTTGTGCATATTTATGTTTGCTTTGTTGTTTTCCATGGATAACTAAAAGGTTTTCTGGGCTAGCTATCGACTCTCTTTTGTTTTCTTCTCTTCTGTTTTTAAAAGAAAAAGTCCCGATGACTCATATGCATGCCTCCCTTAAAAGCCTTTCTTTTTGAAAGTGTTCTTGAAGGCACATGAGGATGGGTATGGATAGTTGAATTCACCATTCTTTCTTGAACTTCTTATGAATCATTTTTAATTCATTCTTGCTTCTTCGCGCTTTATGTTTTAATATCCGATTCCAACTCTTTCTTGAAGAAAAAGGACTCAAACCTTCTGCATCTTATGTGCTTTACTTAAAGCTTTCTAAAAAAAAAGCAACTTTAAGTTTTGCAAATGATAACTTGAGGGACTTAATACTTTAAGAGAAGAATGAACAATTGAGTAGGAAGATAGTAAGCCCAGATTTGATTTCTTATTATAAAACAACATCACAACTCTTAAAGCTTTTAAAAATCACCTCCTCCAAATCCTTTTCTGAAAGTTGAAATTTCTCTTTTTCATCTCTTTTCCTTACATTCTCTTTTTCCTAAAAAACGAACACAAATTCCTTGTTTTTAAAACGACTAATCGAAAAGCTTCCATCGCATCCCTCCTTGTGGACACGACCCGTTAGCCACAAGCTACACGGTACATTCTTAAACTCATTGGTTGTTTCTTTATTTTAGCAATCAAATTTTGGCGCCGTTGCCGGGAGGGAACGGTGTAGTTGTTTTAACAACTTTTGTGTGTTTGTTTCAGGGACTCGAAGATCAAGATCTAGTATTCAAGCTTTGCCAAGAAGACTTGAAAATTCTGTGCCCCTGCTCTCGAAAGTAGGAAACAGAATTTCAAGAAATTGCTTTGCAAATCTGAAATTTTTTTGGGACTACTAAAAACTTTGTTTTGCAGGACATATTGCTTGCAAAAATTTCAGTTTTTATGTCATATTTGTGCTAGTTTTGTTATCACCATCCCTGTTTTAATCCAACAGTAATTTGAGTGATTGTGAATTGCTTAAAAAACGTTTAGACTTGCATTCTAGGCATTTGTCTAATTACGTTTACTTTACAATTACTGTTGAAGAGAGCTGGAGACAAGGTATGTATGCATAGCATATAGTTTAGGAAACATTCTTGGGTGATTTGCTTTTGAATGCTACTTTCCTATATCTTGCACACTTGCACGAATCAATTCTAAGGGCAAAACCCAAATCAAGATAAGGTGGGGAAGTCATTACCCTTCCTTAGCCCACAAACCATCTCCAAGCACGCACAACCTAAGCCTAATAAAATTTGATAGACGTTGGACTTAGGGACATCTCGAACTCAATAGGAGATTATCCTAAAGAGGAAAAGTGTTGAAATTGACTCCTGTAAAATCAGTGTCAAGGAAAGGGATTGAGGGCCGAAAGCCCGAAGAGTGGTGGTTATTTAATTAAGGAACATCTTTTGACGGAAAACCTCCCACCAATCTTGCCCCGACCTGGCTGATTAGCTTATGGTCAAGGTCTACATTCTACCTCTTGTGGACAATCAACCAGTTAGGAGTTGTCTAGGTCAAGGATACCTTAGACTAGGCTTGGTTGATTTTTATTGTTGACTGTTGTTTGAACTTTATTGTGATTGTGATTGTGTATGCAAGTGTGGTCGAGAGACCCTAATTCATCTAGGTTGACTAGACACACATCACCACCCAAGTTTAAACCAAGACCAGATCCGGTAATGGCTCAATCAACATCACTGCAGGATAGGTTCTATCCCATTAGGACCTCACTTCCATCTTGCATTTCACTTCCATCAGTTGGTGAATACAATTTCGAGCTCAAGCCTCAATTCATCAACACACTCCCCAAATTTCATGGTCTAGAGTCCGAAGATGCCTACTTCTTCATAAGAGAATTTGAGAAAGTATGTCTTATGATGAAAATCCCACACCTTGTAGATGATGCTATTAGGTTGAGATTTATCCCTTTCGCACTTAAGGACCTAGCGAAAAAGTGGCTCTACAGCTTAGCAGCCGGTTCCATCACATCCTGGGATGGTTTCATCAAGGTTTTCTTGAAGAAATTCTATCCTATCCATAAAATCGCTCTCATTAGGAAGACGATCATGCAATTCAAGCAAGAGCCTAGTGAACCGTTCTAGAGGTACTTTGAATGCTTCAAAGACCTCCTTGTCCAATGTCCACACCATGGAATAGAGAAATGGCGACAATGTCAAATTCTCTATGATGGTTTTAGACTATTCCACCAAAACTGTAACGCCCCGATCCTGCGGGTACGGAGACGTTACTGCGACGTATATACGCAGGTCAGAAATGCCTTCACGTATATACGCTAAGCATCAGTACAGGCAAGAATCAGAGTACGGAAGCACGTGGTGCATTATACATTCCAACACATGAGTACAGTTACAAAATTATCACCAGAGGTGATAAATATTACAAGAATATTACATCACTGATAGGCGCAAATGCGAGAATACAAAGAGATGTACATGTATGAACAGTATAAGGCACTCACGAGTTTACAAAAGGAAAACTCGAGAGGCGCACAGGGGGCCTGGAGGGATAAGGCTACAGACGGTCTGCTGGGGATCCATGCTTCAGCTACGCCACTCTAATCAGTAACTGGGGGAATCCACACGCTCCAAGCTCCATGATCTGGACATGAGGATCCAGGGGAGTCAGATAGAAACTCCCTAGGCGAGTGGTGGTACGAATGCCAAGTGGCGAACAAAGATAAGCACATGGTATAATACAACAAGAGCAGGAGACTGGTGGAATAGAATATAAGTGAAAAGGCAGGACATGAACAGGTATAATATAATAATCATAAAATCGAAAATCCGAAGTAAAAACCTGATGAAAGCAATTGTGGCGAGATAAGTGGTATAACCAAGTTATAGAGCAACATAACAAGTTATTATCTTGGCATTTTATTATTATTACTCGTCCGACCCATATATCTAGGTATGTGTCCTGGTGTACATCTCAACACACATACATCCATATATAAGTAAGTCGAGGTTGTTATTGGAAGCTGATGAAGAACTGATAGCTCATACTTATAGTAGTTCCCGACCGCCCGGGACACAGCCATTGGGGGCCTTAAATCCCCTAACACGCATCTTCTGGGGGCCTAAAATCCCCCTAACACGAATCGTCAGTTTTGGTATTCTACTACTATAAGCAAGGCATCATACCGGCATCCATCACTTCCTCCCATTCCCCGTGTAGATTGTCCTTTTTATGGCTTATGAAACATAATTATCAGATTACGGGAATGAGTAGGAACATAACTGGTCATAACAGGAGTACATAACAGGCATAACAGGAGTCATAACAGGCATAACGGGAGTCATAACAGGCATAACGGGAGTTCATAACAAGAGATCAGGTACTACATTCCCGTAATGTGATAATCATGAGTAGAGAATTATTCATAACAGGTATCAAGTTTTATCATGCCAATGACAAGTGTTCATGTAGGTGACAGGTGATAAGTCATGTCAAGAGATTGATATTAGTACAGTGGCAAATCATGTCATAACAAGGGGCATTTGCAAGTAGTAGTAGCATGTTGGTGTCAGGTGATACAAACAGGTGTTAAATAGTAGCATGTAGTTGACAGGTATGAAGTAAGGGCATGTCAAGTGTTAACATATCAGGTAAGTACATGGCATGTGATAAAGTAGTAGCTGAGCACAACCAAGCGGAGCTGAGCAAGCTGGAGGCACAGACAACAAACAGTATTTAACACTGGAGCGTCTGGCAAGGTTACCGGGACAACTCGGCTTAAGGTGCGAGTAGAAAATCCGGCAGCCTCTCGCCTAGACGAATCTAGTGGTAAAGTGCTGAACGCTGATCATGATAACCAGGCGGAGCTGAGGGACCTGACGGTCTCAACTCACTTCCCTTTCGAGAGAGTGAGAGACCGGAGGCTGAAGGGCTGAGAGACCTGACGGTCCCAATCACTTCCCTTTCGAGATAGTGAGAGACCGGAGGCTGAAGGGCTGAGAGACCTGACGGTCCCAATCACTTCCCTTTCGAGATAGTGAGAGACCGGAGGCTGAATGGTGAGAGACCTGACAGTCCCAATCACTTCCCTTTCGAGATAGTGAGAGACCGGAGGCTGAATGGCCCGCACGAGTTGTTCTATCCTATTACAAGCATTCGTCACAGAGCAATACATGTCCAGTCATTGGCACTCGGCCATACACCAATACAGGGACCCAGACCAATACAAAATATATTTAAACATGGAATTAAATACATGTCGACCCGACAAAGCGGGGAAACCCAAATGGAGGCGAGGACACTCGCCTAAATCTCCAGAAATGCCGAAAAGTCTGAAATCCAAGGAACTCGCGCATGCGCCATAAAATATAATAATAACCAATATTTTAGAGAGAGAAAGTGAAGAGGAGAGAGAAAGAGTTAGAGAGAGAAAGAGAGAGAAACCTAGAGAAAGAAGGAGAGATCTAGAGAAGGAGAATCTAGAGAGAGAAAGAGGGAGTTTAGAGAGAGACTAGAGAGAAAGAGATGAGAGAGAGAGAGAGAAGAGAATTCAAGAGAGAGAGAGAGAG
>JAVJIF010014310.1:0-119833 GCA_038442645.1 Agave tequilana | reverse complement strand
GGTGATGATGTCCCAAACTACAAAAGCCGAATCAATGATAGCAACTCTAGATAAATAAACATCATCTAGGGTAGACTTTAAAGCATTAAGGGCTTTTGAGTTAGCCTCAAAATTCTTACCATCTAAACAATATGCATTATTAGTAGTGGCATGATAAACATGAATGCCTAGGGCCTTGAGGTACAAAGACATCTTAACCTTCCAATTTGGATGTTAAGAATGTCAAGGTGGTGGTGACATGAAGTCCATATGTGTGTACAAATATTGTGATTAGCCTACAAATGAGGATCTTAACTCTAGGTTGTTAGACACAAATCAGAGTACCAAGCTCTGATACCACTTGTAAGTTCACCTAGAGGGGGGTGAATAGGTGATGGCTAATCTAATGGTCACTTAATGCCTAATAATGCGAAGCTAAAAACAATTATGACCTAATTAAAGTTTTTACACTAAACACCACGTATAAACCAAAGAGTGTTGCCGAATTCCCCGTGAAGGGCTCTGGACAAACTCCTCTAGATTCCCCTTGAATGGGTTGAGGTGCCGCGTTGGCTCTCTTGGTTGAATACAAGTGTAGCAACATCCCCGCAAGTATATCAATTAAGCACAAATGAATATATCAAGCATATAAAGATAGACAACATTGAATGCAAGATATAAACAAGGAAGAGAGAGAGAAATGGCAATCCGCAAACACAAAGGTATGTTTCGAGGTTCGAGCACACTTGCTCTACATCCCCGCCTTCGACACCGAAGGATTCCACTATGCAAGATCCCAATGGATCTCTCCTCGGTGCCGCAACACCTACAAGCCCTCGGACTCCCTAGTCCCGACACACGCAAGCTCACTATCTCGCCGAGGCCGCACCTCAAACCACCGAGTTTCACACAAGAACTCTAAACCACCACGAGCACACTTGCCCGTCTCCTCAAAGAACAAATGAAGTCTTTGGTGATCACAACACTTTGATCACCTAAAAACAATCTCACTACAACACTCCTATAGGTAGATATAGCAATGGAAAGCTCAAGTGTTTGTGTGAGAAAATAAGGATGAAAGCTATGTGAAAAACTCAAAGAATCACTTTTAACACTCTTATAAAATCTTCCCTTTGATTGGAAGTATTAGCACTCAATTTTTGTGGAGAAAAACTCTTCTGAAAGAATGGGAAAAACTGGCTCTAAAAGTCTCCAAAATCTTAGCTCAAAACAATGAGAAGACCCCCAATTTATAGGCTGCCAGAAACTAGCCGTTGGTGCCTGTCAGGCCTGCCGGTCGACCCCGAGCGGTCGACGCCAATGGTCAGAAATCCGACCGTTGGAGCCACGGTCGACCGCCGGGTCGACCGACCACTAGAGCTGAGAGTCGAACTCTCTGTCGTCGCGCCGTACGGTCGGCCGAACTTTCCAAGAACAGAGCTCTCTGGAGCGTTCGACCCGTGCGGTCGGCCGTCCTCCAGTGCACAACGTGCACGTTTGTGCACGTCGGTCGACCCAGCCGGTCGACCGACTTCAGGATTAGTCGACTAATAAAAGGAAGCAAGTTGACTTATCTGAAGCCTGAAACAATTTTTTTGGGATTCAAGGGGTTAGTCTTTTTGGCTTAAATAAAATCCCTAAATACATAGAACTTCTACAAAAATAGTTTTACCAATATAATTTGATATACAAACATGCTTGCACAAAATCAAGGCATGTTATAAAAGATTGGACTATTTTTGTAACTTGGAATATTTGGCTCATGATAAAAAGTGTTTTTCCAAACAATATATTTTCAAAATGAAAGTATTTTCTAAATCTGAAAATCTTTTTTATGAAAAGACAATTTAATCAAGATGTGTGTGTGAAATATACTGAGCAATCCACCAACTATCTATCCTTTACTTTTATCTAAAACATACAAAATCTTATACCTAGACACAAGTCTTGATCTTGAAGTCTTCCCTTGAAGTCTTCTAATCATCTTGACTTGGTCCAAGCTTGATCCAAAAGCTCCTTGGATCACACCATACTAGCTCCAAATCTTGACATTTATATCCTTTGTTTAGCTATGCACCTACTAAGATCTTAATAATGAATCTGTCACTAATTAAAATAAGATCATTAGTAAACATAACTTCATGAGTTGATCATCATCAAAACTAGGGTGATAGGCCTTTGGGCCAACATTCAGCTCATCGAACACAACATCTCTACTAAGCACTTTCTTCTTGTTCTTTGGATCTAATAGTTTGTAGCCCTTCACTCCTTCTTGAAACTAAGAAATATGCATTCGATTTTTGGCTTCAGCTTGTTCCGTTCATAACTTGGAATATGAGAATGCCTTGCATTTGAAAACTTCCATAGTAGAGTTATCAACCTCCTTCCCAACCAAACTTCGTAGGCACATTGAAATTTTAACAATTTTGATGGAGATCAGTTTAATCAAATATGCGGCGTGGTGATCCGATTCTACCCAAAATGATTCCGGCAAATCTGCAAGAAGTCTCATGCATCTTTTTCTCTCTCATGAGAGTCTAGTTCATGCTCTCTGAAGCGCCAATTTATTGCAGAGTCTTCACAGTGAAGTGTCGAATACTACCGTCTTGCTTGCAAAACTCCACGAACCTGTTATCTCGATATTCACCTCCATTGTCATAGTGCAAGTATTTGATCTTGTGCCCAGTTTGATTTTCTACTTCGGCCTTCCATTCTTTGAACTTCGCAAAGATATCAGATTTTTTCCACATGAAGTAGACCCAAATCATCCTTGAATAATCATTGAATGTGATATAATAGCGAGGACCACCATGGGATTGTGCCAGTGCCGACCCCCACACATAAGAGTGAATGTAATCAAGAATTTTCTTTGTACAGTTTTCTTTCTCTTCAACCTTGACGGAGACTTTGGTTTTCTTCCTAAGAACACAATACTTGCAAAAGTTCAACTTGCAGGACTTCATGCTCTTCAATAGTTTCCTCTTATGCAGCACCTCCATACCTTGCTCACTCATATGGACAAGACAAAGGTGCTATAGATGAGTGGAGTCTTCCTTTGAAGTCTTCTGTGTGAATGTAGTAGCTTCACCAAAAATAGTATCTCCCGAGAGCTTGTACAAGTTATTCGGAAGTATCACTCCTCGCATAACCCCCAATGAGCCCTTGCAAAATCTTGCCTCCGCTCGTTGAATAGGTGTAGCCATTTGCATCTGGAGTACCTAGAAAAATGAGATTTTTCTTTAGGGATGGGAACATGCCGCCCGTTGCTGAAAGTACAATTGATGCCATCATACATCTTCACTTTCACCATGCCATGTCAGCAACCTTGCAAGCATCATCATTTCCCATGAGGACTTCATCCCCATTCTTTCTTCTTTTAAGTGTCGAACCAATCTCTATTTGCACACATATGAAATGGACAATCTGAGTTAAGAATTCATGAATCAAATATTGTTTACCTATATAAACTAAAAGATTTCAGCATCGTTGTTCTCCGTTTCAACACCGGCCATAGTGGTGTTATTGGGCTACTTCCCTTTTTTTTGATCAACTTTAAACTTCTCGCAGTATTTCTTAAAGTAGCCTTTTTTGTGGAGATAACAACATTTCACAGTTTTGCGGCTTCTTGATTTTGATCTTGACTTCCCACAATTGTCAAAATTGGTTCCTCTCTCTCCTTGGATCATCCCTGATGGGAATCATTTGTCCCCTTGATGAGTAGGCCTTCATTCTTCGTGACGACACCTGAGCTCTTGTTCGTCTTGACATGAGAAATAATGTCTGGGATAACTTATTCGAAGCGAAGAGTCTCTTTGCCAACATGAGTGTGGTCCAAAAATGCTTGAATAACGACAACAACGATCGTAAGAAAAGCAAAGCTATGTCCTCCTCTTCGTATTTGACCTCTACTCACAACAAATCATTCGCACAACGATTAACTCATTTAAGTGCTCTATGACATCACCTCCTTCATCCATACAAAGATTAAGCAATTAATCTTTTAGGAATAGCTTATTAGAAAGTGTCTTTCCCATATACCACTTTTCAAGTTTCTTGTTCCTTTTGCGATCTTTTCTTCAATCACATTATATGTGTCTTCATCAGAAAGATGCAGCTCGACGGAGCTCATCGCCTTAGGATCTGCCTTGTTCCAACCTTTGAGGTCATTGATTAGTCTCTAAAACACGGCACTTTATCATCGCATTCCCCACCAATTTAATAATAAAAACCCTGTTAAAATACCGACTATGTCTCTTATTTTCAGATATACCGAGATAAGAGCAGAATGATAAATAGAGGCTGAATATTACTATTTTGAGGATAATTTCGGGGATTTCTTGGATGCCAAGTGTTTCTAGAAGAACCCAAAATAGATCCCACTAGAAGCCCAGAATTGAAACCCAATCTGCTAAAAAGTCAGAGAAAATATCAGAAATCAGGGAGCAAAAAGGAGACACTCGCAGCTAGAAGAGCCTGACGCCAAAAAACCAGGGTACTTGGCCTTGGTACATCTGCAGATCCATGGCAATTTGGTTGGGCCATGTGTCGATTGAAGTGTGGCCTTATCTCGCCTTCTAGAAGCGTCCAGTGGTCTATAAATACTGCATTTGTGAATCGAATTTGCGAGAGAGCTATAGGCTAGGGTTTTCTTCCATTTTAGGGTAGTTTAGCGCAATTGTTCTTCTTTTTTCATTTATATTTTGTTTTGTTTTAGATCATGTATTAGGGCAGAATTGCTTCAGCTGAGAGAGAGAGAGAGAGAGAGAGAGAGGTTGATGTAATAGAAAGTGACAATCTATGAAAGCTTTTTATTTTTTTATGGTTTCTTCTCTACCCTCTAACATGACTACTAGCTAACTATTCTTTTACGGCAATCTAACTACTAACTACTAATCATCTAATATGTTAATTGATAATCTACATGAATCTAATTGCCTCTATTAGACCATGCTCTTACAAGAGCCATTGATGGCTCATGATGATGAATTCTAACTTGCTAACTTTCTAACAAGCTAACTCTCTTATTTCATCCATGCTTCTAATGGTTTGGATGATCTAATATTTACATTAGCTTGCTCTTGATACAAATTTGAAAGTGAAGAATAATCTCATGTGCCATGCTTTGAATCATCTTTTGAAGAAGTCGAGGATTAGTGATGGCCAAGGATTCATGTGAGGCAACTATCACTAAGAGGTCAGTATGGTTAGTGGAGCATTTAGTAGTTAGTAGTCATGAATTTTATTCTCTTTTTACTTTATTTTCAAAACTATTTCCAAACTATTTCATTCTTTTCTTATCAATGTTCTCACCATCTTCTTCGTTACTCTTGTTTTCATCTTTTTACCATAAGTTCGTCTCTTTTCTATTTTCTAAATCACTTTTCACTTCACCTCACTTTCTATTTGTTTTTTCCTTTACCAATTCAAAAACTACTAATATCACTTCTTGATTGTTTTCATATAGCCGTTTTCATTACTTTCTCCATCAATCACTTCTACTTTCCTTTTCCTTTTCTTTTTTTTTCTTTAACAAAGAAGAATTTGTTAACAACCTACGTGAATGGAATTTAATGCTTCTATCACCTTCCGTCCCTGTGAATTCGACCCCTATAGCCTATATGTTATAACGAGGAAGTCAAAGCACGTATAATTTTACTAATTTATAAAATACACGTTTCATGAATGCTTAACTTCCGAACAAATTTTGGCACCATTTCTGGGGACGGGAATAGTTTGTACTCATGTTTTTGTTTACATTTTGTTCTCTGTTTTTGTGTGCAGGTCAATTTTTACAGAAACTAAGCATTGCAAAAGTTTACTCTTGCTTGCCCTTCCCTGCTCTAGAAAGCAAGGAGTTTGATTCCTAAAGCTTGCCGCGCTAGGGCTTTGGAAGCCGTGAAAACGCGGCCAATTCCTAACCCCTGTCTCCATCTTTTACAGGTTCTTCAAGTTGCAAAAAACTGTTATATTTTGCTGCTATTTTTTTTGCTTTAATTACCTACACACTGTAATAATTAAGAACTAAAATCAGTAATTGGATGCTATTAATGAATATATACCTAGAGGGGAGTGAATAGGTGTATGACTAATCTAATGCAAATGATGCGGAATTAAAAACTAATTGCAACATACTATGTGTAACCAAAGAGTGTAGCCAAATTTCCGTTGAAGGGCTCTGGACTAACTCCTCTAGATTCCTCTAAATAAGAGTTGAGGTACTATATGAAGCTCTCTTGGTTCAACACAAGTATGGGCACACAAACAATATCAAGCATATAAGTGATATGAACAATATGAATCAATGCAAGATATAAGAGAGAGAGAGTTAAGAGATAGTGATCAAACGCAAACACCAAGATATGTTTCGAGGTTCGAGCCACTGCTCTACGTTCCTGCCTTCACACAGAAGGATTTTCACTATATGTCCATACAGGACCTCCCACACAGAGAACCTCCATCGAGAATTTGGTAATACAAGGTTAGAAGTACACAACTCCTCTCTCCAACAACCACCTCTATACAAGAGGCAAGACACAAAGCCAAAATGACAATCACCTCTACACAAGAGGGATAAGGCACTAAGCCAACAACAATCACCTCTACACAAAGAGGGATGGGAAAAAAGTCAAACTCCACCACAATCACCTCTACACAAGAGGGATAGTTACAAACCAAAAGCACAATCTCCTCTTCTCTTAGAGGGATAGGCATAAAGCCAAAAGCAAAAAAGATTACAACTTGGTGATTTCAAAGACCACAAACAATCCTTGGTGATCACAATAGATCACAAACATTTTTTTTCCACAAAAAAAAGATCCTATAGATAGGATAGAGATGATAGCTCAAGTGTGAGAAAATAAGGTGTTTGGAAAAAAATCACAAAGAAAAATACTTGGGAAAATACTAGAATGAAATGGATATGAAAATCAAAACAATTTCCCCAAAGACTCTTTTTTTCTTTGATTTATCCAATCCTTGAAAATAAATTAAAGATAAAATTTTTGGCACAAAAACTCTTTAAAAATTTGCTGCTAAAATACTAGTATAGATGAAAATTTTGCTCTTCAAATTCTTGGTAAAAACAGCCCAAGAGATGGCTATTTATAAGCATATCCAAAAACTAGCCGTTGGCATCAAGAAAAGCCCAGATTGCCGGTCGACCAGCCAACGGTCATTTTTCTGATCGTTGTGCCTCCGGTCGACTACCCGATCGACCGGGCCAAGCCTGGCAGTCGACCGCCCGATCGACCGGCCATCCGAGACTTGGGTGCTTTCAGTCAGTCGACCGGCCTACTTGGCTAGCCTGTGCACGTCTCTCGTGCACATTGGTCGACCGGTCTGGTCGACCGACCCCTGGTCTAGTCGACCGTCCGGTCGACCGCCAGCTGAGTCTGGCTGGGAATTATAGGACTGAAAACTTAGTTAATTTAATACCAATTAAATCCTATAAATACACATAAATTTCACAAAAATATATTTTTGTTAGATCTTTGAATAACAAATATGTGTGATAAAAAATTAACACATATTACAAACTATTTGAACCATTTTTGTGATATTGAAATTAGGCTTAAACACAAAATCGGTATTTTTCAAAAACCAAACTTTGAAATGAAAATCTGATTTTTTTCAAACTTGTATAAATACAAAACATGATATTGAAACTCTTTGAAGCATAGAGTGTATGGATAGAATCTAATACACATGTAATAGATATATCTATAATTTTGACATGAATTCCAAAAATAAGTTTTGTTAAATACAAAACTCAAACACATGAATAGGAGCATCAAAGTAAGTTTTCTAAGTAATAAAGCATATATGTGTATAGATGAAATCTAATATACATTTAAACCATGTAAACTTGTTTTGATTCATCTATTCATGAAAGCCATATATATGTCTATATAAAATTCAAAACTGGTTAAACTGAAAACCAAACATATTAACTTGCGTGTGTGTGAACTTGAGCATATCAATACTTCCTACCTTTACACAAGATCTAAACAGACTGAAGTCTTCTTGTCGATCCTCATCTTCAAGACGACCCGATCCAAACACGATCCAATGAGTTTGACTCCATATGAGTGCTAGATGCGATCTTGACGTGCGAGCTCTTGAATCTACATGTGTTAGCTCCTAAAACTCTTTTGTTGAAGCTAAACATCTATTAATATCTTGATCAATAACTGAAACTATATAAACACAAGATTATTAGTAAACTAACTTTTATAAGTTAGTTGATTGTAAAATGAAAGTGATAAGAATTACCGTCTAGCTTTGGGCTAACGGGTCGTGTCCACGAGGAGGAATGCGATAGAAGCTTTTCGATGAATTGTTAAATAACAAAGAAAGGTGGTGTTTTTCTTTTTTCTTTTTATATTGAAAAAGAGAATGGAGAGAAGGAAAGTGATTAAAAGAAAAATTGAAACTTAGAGAAGGCTTTGGAAAAGGTGATCCTTAAAAAATGTTGAAGATTGTTTGGTGGTTTTTAATATAGAAAAAAGATTTGGGCTCACTATCTTACTACTCAATGATGTGTTCTTCTCTTGAAATTCTTAGTGTCTCAACTTGATCATAGGCAAAATCTTAAGCTTTAGTTTCGAAAGTCTTAAAGCAAAACAAATAAGATTGTTTGAAAAAGTTTAATTCTTTTCTTAAGAAATCCTCTTGAACTGAATGTTAAATCATCAAGTTTCTTTCAAGTATGAAATAAAAGCAAGTTCAAGTGACTTTTTAAAAGAAATAGAAGTTTACAAATCCAAACCCATCCTCATGCACTTTCAAGAACACTTTCAAAGAGGAAATGCTTATTTTAAGGCATGCATATGATTTTGTTGGGTTCTTTACATTAAAACCATTCAAAACAAGTGAGATCAAAGAGAGGGATGATAGTGAGCCCAGAAAATAAGTTTAGCTACTTAGAAAGATGTAAAATAAGACATGTAAATAAAACAAAACATACCCGTGAATTTGAGTAGAAGAAGAGAAAGCTTGATCCTTTATTGATGTCACTTCAATCTTTAGATTATAATCACTCTATTCCTCTCTTTCACTGGTATTTAAAATGAACTACAAATTAGAAAATAGAGATACAACTTCTCTATACTAACTAACAAAGAATATAAGCCCTAAAAACAAAGAGAAGAACTTAAACTAATTTTCGGTCTCTTTCTCTCTGAAAAATACAGTATTTATAGGCAAAAACCAAACGGAGGAGGGCGTACGAAGATAGGGAGAGCAAACACTCCCTCAACAGAAGCTAAATGACCGCAAAAACGTGGCTGAAACTGCGTTTTCGCAGCCTGGGTGTGGCCAGGTGGCCACACCAGGGGGCTACACCTCCTTATTTGTGTTTTGACTTTATCTTCTGCTGGTTTTCCCGTTTTAGCTCTAGGATTTGACAGAACGGCCTTTGATTTTTGGCTTTAACCACTTGATTTAGGAAGATTCATTTTTACCGGTTTTTAACCTCTCTGATTTGCCATGATCTGCCTTGATTTTCTGATTTTGAATTAATTCTAAATTAAATCAGAATTTCATGGGCTTTTGGGCCCGTTTCTCTTTCCTATCCTTTAGCAATGGGCCTGCATTTTATAAAAAAATAGGACTTATTAATATGATTTATTAGATAATAAACATAGTAATGTGACAATAGATATGCAATATATGTGATCGATTACACCTCCACACTTATCTTTTGCTCGCCCTCGAGAAAAATATCAAAACTAATCCTAATCAATTATTAGACCACTTTCGCAGGTCACTCGATTACATTGAGTATGTACAATAAGCCGTTAAACCTCTCGGTCACCCCTAGAGGATGAGTTTTGTCTCGTGAGGGTTTTCAATGGATTGCACCCACAAAATCCATAAAGAAAGAGAAAAAATGTTAGTATTTTCGAAAAGCATTTTGAAAGGATAGAAAATAGTTGAGGTATTGTTGTGAGAGTTCAAGTAATATATAAGTTATAAAAAATTGAATTTTTTATTTCTAAACTTAGTCTCTATTCAAAAACATGTCCTCAATCAAAGTAAGGAGTCAAATGGTGTTTCTCATCTACTCTATTGCTTTGCCCTGAGTCATATGCACCTTTGTGACCGTGAAGTTTGACTAAGGGCTCTTTAACATTAACTCCTATGCCTTATTTATATTTATTTTTGGTGGTATTTATTCCTCAATTCCATTAGGCTTTCTAAACTGCCCATGTAATGAGCTTTTAGTCGGTGACACCCAAATTGGACTGTCTTAAGGCACCAGGTGAGAAACACCCCTAAGGACTTAATCACTCGAGTAGACAAGGTCACGAAACTAAGAATTTTTATTTATAAAATATACCCCTTTTAGGCGTGAATACTTATGCTTCATGAGGTACAAATACCCAGCCTAATCAGAGGATTTATATATATATATATATATATATATATATATATATATATATATATATATATATATATATATATATATATATATATATATATATTATATATTCAAACTCATCTAATTATCTTTTGCATAAATACCAAGGCTTTCTTAGGCCAAAGCACCTAGCTAATTAATAATTAGATTTGTTTATTTTTCATAGATATACATATATATATATATATATATATATATATATATATATTTCTTTTTCTTTTTTTTATAAGGTATAAGAATCTTTATTTTGAATCCTAAGTGCGTAAGTGTATAAGGTGTGCATATTTCTTCAAGGTAAAGATCAAGACTAAATTACTTTCATCAATTTTCTTTCTAACCCTGAAAATCAAACAAGTTATTTTATTTTGACCAAGTATAAGAAATCCTAATTATGATTTTCCTATTCCTTAAATTGACTTAATTTCTTACAAAAATATATCAAAATATTGTTCTTTTCTTTCAAAAAGTTTATATATATATTTCTTTTTTTTCTTTCTTTTTTTTTATATTAGTCATGTTAGAGCCCTCCCCTACACTTATCTCGCATTGTCCCCAATGTATGAAAAAAATGTATAGATGCATGAAATAGAATGCAAAAGAGGAAAGTTACTGATACACTGGGTCGAAAGACCCATAGCTGTTTCATTTACTGATTGATGCTAAACCTGCACAAAAAATACGAGATTATAGAATTTAAGAAAGGAGATGTGCAAGTGCTCAATTCTTCCGCTATATGATTGGTAGTCAAAAGTGCATTTTTATCATAACATTTACCATCACATTTTCATATTTATTCATTTAATCTGCACATTTATTAATAATTTGTAATTTATTGTGTGCAGGCCTCGAATTATTATTTTAACAATAAATAAAGCTTAAAGAGCCCAAAAGCCCAGATCCAAGCCCATATTTGAAGCCCAAGAGTCAAAGTGCAAATATCAGATTGTCAAAGTGCAATTATACAAGGGCTAAAGTTGCAATTATCAAAGATGAGGGAAGGATAGAATTCTACCCAACCCTAAACTCTTGCAGGATGTGCATAAAAGCCAAAGATGAGAAGGAAATTCGTTTAAAAGAGATTGGGAGAATACAAAGTCTAGATAACTTGATTTCCAAGTTATATCCATATCCCAATATTTAGAGCCAGGATCGAACTTCCAGAAGCAGGCGCCCAGATGGACGAACCAGGAGAGGCCACGCGCCAAAGCGCGTGGCCAGAAGCCACTAAAGTGCCGCGGACCCGCGGCAAAAGCGCGGCATTCTGGATGAGTTAGAATCCCAGATTTCGTGGGCAAGTTCATCCAGGACTCCTCGGCCTTCTGCACCTATAAATATCACCTGCAGTGCAACGTACAGAGCGTCCAGCGTCCAGCAAAGGGCCAAAGTTCAGATTTTTAGGGTTTCTTCTAGGTTTTCTTTTCTTTTTGTAATTTTTTTGTAAGTGAGGGAGATGGCTTTGTTGAGGGTGACACCGACAGATGATTCTCTTCTCTTCCATTGTAATCAATAAAAAGGTAATTTTTATTTTGTTCTTATGTCGTTGCTTTTCTTTGTTTTCTCTTTCTTTTCTACTGTGTTTCTTTTTGTTGATCTTTGACGAGCACGCGAGCGTTTACCGAACCACAAGTATACCGAAGATTAGTAGGTTCCAATGATATTCCATGGCGATGTTCTCCTCCTCGAAGCGTATCAACTCATGCTTGCCCAAGGCTTGATGACCTAATGCGACAACGGACTGAGTTCGATCCCAAGGTTTATACGTTCAACGCCTCCGAAATAAGGTAGAAAGTGTTAGGTTTCGCATATTTTCTCCAACCAAGGTTAGTTTCTATTCTTTTCTTTCTTTTTTTTTTGTAGATCAAATCCACACCTCTCCAATATTCTTTCCCACAACTCATTGTAAATACCACTTTTCTTTGTAAATACCATCGTGACTAACAAATTAACTAAAAAAGATAAATTTTTAGAGAAACTTGCTTAACGCTTCTATCGCAGTCCCTCCTTGAGAATCACGACCCGCATAGCCCTGCTACCGCGGATTAGAACTGATTCCTCGCACGATCTATTCTTAATCTAATATTCTAATTTTTGTGTGCAGGAAAAATCAGTCAACAAATTGGCGCCGTTGCCGGGGAGGGACGGTAAGTTTATCTCTAATAAAAATTTAATTTTTAACTAATTCTTTATTCTTTTCTGTTTGCAGGTTTGGAGAACAGGAAACAGAAACAGAGCAGCAGCAAGGACATACAGCAACCCAGTGCCTCTGCCCTCGAAGGCAGAGCACGAGGGCCTGCAAGTTTGCCGCGGAAACGCGGCCAGGGCCGCGGATCCGCGGCAAGTGCAGTGAACTACTAATTCAGTTTTTTGCAGATTGCTGAAATTTGAGATTACTGCTTACTGCTCTATTCTGTTTTGTTCTGTGATATACCTGTAAATTGCTAATAATTCAACAGTAAATCATTGGTTGTTAAAAATCAAAAGTGATTAGACGTTTGCATATTAGGCACGTGTCTTTTCAATTATTTTTATTTACTGTTGAAGAGTGCTGGAGGAGCAAGGTACGTACGCATTGCATGTAGAATAGGACTCATCTCTTGGTTGATTTTCTGCTTTGAGTGATTCTTATCTATTTATCTTGTACACTTGCACTAATTCATCTTAAGGGCATAACCCATTAACAAGATAAGGTGGGGATTTCATCACCCTTCCTTAGCCCAAAAATCATATCCCAAGCACTCACTAACCCAAGCCTAACTAAAAAAAGAGTAGACGTTGGCCCTAGGGACATCTCGGACTCAATTAGGAGATTATCCTAAGGGGGAACGGTGTTGGAAGTTGACTCCTGCCAAATCAGTGTCTAGGAAGGGGATTGGGGCCGAAAGCCCGAAGTGTGGTGGTTATTTAATTAAGGAACGTCTTTGACGGAAAACCTCCCACCACTCTTGCCCTGACCTGGCTGATTAACTTGTGGTCAAAGTCTGCACCCAACCTCCTGTGGACGGTTTAACCAGTTAGGAGTCGTCTAGGTCATAGGTCTACCCTAACTTAGGTTAGAATTTTTCTTTTCTTGTTTGTTTATTTGTTTGTTGTGTTTGTGTTGGTGTGATATGGCATATAAGAATAATTCCAATTTTAATCCATATTACACCCCTAACTATTATTCGGATATTACCAACCCGGCATACCCTAACTTTGACCAATCTAGTGTGCCGGAATGGTCTTATCCGAATGAGTATAACCCACACCCCCATCTTATGACTATAATTTCCATAATAATTTCAACTCGTCACAGAGTTCATGGGGTTTCGAGTCCCCCGAGTCTAATTCTCAACCAAATTGTCCTCCATATCCATCTAGTCCACATTCTTCCCAAGATTCATACTCAGATCCACCCATTCAGAATAGAAAACCATCTATCGGGGAAATGATGAGTATGCACGAGTCCAAGCAACAACCACCATCAATCTTAGACATGATGATACGTGAGTCCACCGATTCACAACTTCATCACGATCTCACTTCCTCTTTCCAAATCCAATTCCAAAAGAGGCTTGAAGCCATGACTCAGGCTAGATTAGCTCGCGAGCATGATTTAGATATGATGGTTCAATCTTTGCGTTCTTACAGTTCGGCAAATTCTGATATCGCTGACCATTCTCTTAGAGCCGACGAACCAAGTTGCTTTGGACAACAAGATTCTATTTCAGTGCCATCATCTGAACTTGCCGAAACTCCAATTCTTGATAATTTGGCAAGTTTTTCCTTTCCTGAAATAGAACTTGAGCATGAATATGATCATGATCTCCCACTTGATGATTCAATTTTATTTCCTGATCCAATAATGACTCCAGTGTCTCCACCTGATTTCACTTCTCCCGAGTCAACATTGGATCCTATTCCAATTCATTATGAAATTGAATCACCCATTTTAGATGATCATATTGAACTTGACCTAGATTCTCACAATCTCTTTACTTCTGAAACTGATTGTACAATTCTGACGGAAGATGTTGACCTTAGTTTTGAAGAATTGTATGGCGATGAGCTAGAATTCCTTAATATTGGAAGTAAAGAGATATCACCCATATTAGGTCACATTCCATTGTGGGAAGAAGATTGTGGACTTGAGTTTCAATTTCTTGACTTGGACCCAATTCTTGAACCTAGCCCGACTCCTGAGCCCTTACTTGATTTGAGCATTTTCCCTGAGTCGGTATTCGTTCCCGCACCTATATTGTCCAAGTCAATAATTTCATCTTTTCATACTCCATTTTGGGACAAGGAGGTTGAGACAATTAACTCTGAAATTTATTATGAAATTTGGAAATTTGATGGGGTGGAAATACTAAAAAATGATTATATATATATTTTAGTGGGTTATGTAAGGAAAGTTTCTGGTGGGTTCCACCAAATTATCTGTTATCTTGATTGGGCCGCATTTCGTGGACCAATTAGACCACCTCCGGAACCACCACCCTAAGGTAATTTTCTGCCTTCCCTTGTTCTATTTCATGCATATATGCATTCATTCATACATTGAGGACAATGCATGAGATAAGTGTGGGGGTGGGTTTTACTAACATGCTAACATAGGTAGAAACTAACAAAAATTTGCTAAAAAAAAAAAAAAAAAATCTGAAAAAAAATTTAAAAAAAAAATGTTATAAAAAGGAAATATTTTGACTTATTTTTTGAAAGAAATCTAAGTTAGTTTTAAGGATTAGGAAAATCATGATTAGGATTTCTAAAAACTTGGTCAAAATAAATAAATTGTTTAATTTTTAGGTATAGGAGAAGAAATTGAATAAATAATTAGTCTTGATTTTTACCTTAATGAAGTATGCATACCAAATGCATATCTAGGATTCTAAGACAAAGACCTTGTGCCTCATAAAAAAAAAAAAGAAGAAGAAAAAAAAAAAAAGAAGAAGAAAAAAATCACCAATTAAGCTGATATATGTGCTTCAAGAAGCATAAGTATTCATGCCTAAAGGTGAGTAAATAAAATAAAGTCCTTAGTTTTGGGGCCTAGTTCACTCGAATTTGAGTCCGCGGGGTGTTTTCTCACCTGGTGCCCTAAAGCCAACCGGTTTGGGAGTCATCGACTTTAAGTTCGTTACATGGGTGGATTAGAAAGCCTAAGGAAATTAAGGAAAATTACTTATATATGTATTAACACATCTAATAGTCAATTAGTTAGGCATGAGGGCCTCAAGAAGCCTTAATGCTTATACGAAAGAAAATTAGATGCGTTATACATATTAAAAAAAAGAAAAAAAAATATATATATATAGAGGCATGAGAGTCCAAGTTAAGGAATTCCTAGTATAAATTCATAACGATGCATATGATTTTTGGTAACGAAAAAGACTATATTAGAAGTTCAATTTTGACCCTTACCTAAAATGAAAACAATAGACTTTATAAAGACTAAGTCTAAGAATGAATAAAAATGAGGATCCTAAAACTTATAGACTACTTAGTTTCTTCAATAATAATTCAAATATTTCCTTTTTATGGATTTTGTGGGTGCAATCCGCTGAAAACCCTCACGAGACAACACTCGTCCTCTAGGGTAACCTAGAGGTTTAACGGCTTGTTGCACGTGCTAAGTGCAATCGTGATTCCTACGAAAGTGAGTTAGGTTAGATTAACTTTTTATTTCTTTTTCTTTTCTTTGTTTTTACTCGAGGACGAGCAAAAAGATAAGTGTGGGGGTGTGATTGGTAGTCAAAAGTACATTTTTATCATAACATTTACCATCACATTTTCATATTTATTCATTTAATTCTGTACATTTATTAATAATTTGTAATTTATTGTGTGCAGGCCTCGAATTATTATTTTAACAATAAATAAAGTTTAAAGAGCCCAAAAGCCCAGATCCAAGCCCATATTTGAAGCCCAAGAGTCAAAGTGCAAATATCAGATTGTCAAAGTGCAATTATACAAGGGCTAAAGTTGCAATTATCAAAGATGAGGGAAGGATAGAATTCTACCCAACCCTAAACTCTTGCAGGATGTGCATAAAAGCCAAAGATGAGAAGGAAATTCGTTTAAAAGAGATTGGGAGAATACAAAGTCTAGATAACTTGATTTCCAAGTTATATCCATATCCCAATATTTAGAGCCAGGATCGAACTTCCAGAAGCAGGCGCCCAGATAGACGAACCAGGAGAGGCCACGCGCCAAAGCGCGTGGCCAGAAGCCACTAAAGTGCCGCGGACCCGCGGCAAAAGCGCGGCATTCTGGATGAGTTAGAATCCCAGATTTCGTGGGCAAGTTCATCCAGGACTCCTCGGCCTTCTGCACCTATAAATATCACCTGCAGTGCAACGTACAGAGCGTCCAGCGTCCAGCAAAGGCCAAAGTTCAGATTTTTAGGGTTTCTTCTAGGTTTTCTTTTCTTTTTGTAATTTTTTTGTAAGTGAGGGAGATGGCTTTGTTGAGGGTGACACCGACAGATGATTCTCTTCTCTTCCATTGTAATCAATAAAAAGGTAATTTTATTTTGTTCTTATGTCGTTGCTTTTCTTTGTTTTCTCTTTCTTTTCTACTGTGTTTCTTTTTGTTGATCTTTGACGAGCACGCGAGCGTTTACCGAACCACAAGTATACCGAAGATTAGTAGGTTCCAACGATATTCCATGGCGATGTTCTCCTCCTCGAAGCGTATCAACTCATGCTTGCCCAAGGCTTGATGACCTAATGCGACAACGGACTGAGTTCGATCCCAAGGTTTATACGTTCAACGCCTCCGAAATAAGGTAGAAAGTTTTAGGTTTCGCATATTTTCTCCAACCAAGGTTAGTTTTCTATTCTTTTCTTTTCTTTTTTTTTTTGTAGATCAAATCCACACCTCTCCAATATTCTTTCCCACAACTCATTGTAAATACCACTTTTCTTTGTAAATACCATCGTGACTAACAACTTAACTAAAAAAGATAAATTTTTAGAGAAACTTGCTTAACGCTTCTATCGCAGTCCCTCCTTGAGGATCACGACCCGCATAGCCCTGCTACCGCGGATTAGAACTGATTCCTCGCACGATCTATTCTTAATCTAATATTCTAATTTTTGTGTGCAGGAAAAATCAGTCACTATAGTAAGTGGCTATGCGGGTCGTGATCCACAAGGAGGGTTTGCGATGGAAGCTTTACAGTTTTTATTGAAATTGTTATGAATATAAGCGAAAGTTCTTCTCTGTTTTTAAAGTTAAGAAAAAGAAAAAGAAAGTTATAGTTAAAGTTAGAAGAATATGAAAGATGAAGAGGGTGGAAAAATCAGAAAACGGCGAAAGAAAGCGACAAGGAGGTGAAAAGGATGATTTAGAAGAGGTATTGTGTTTTAATTTACAGAAATGAAAGAAAAGAAATAAAAACAATTGCTTACCTTCTTTTCGTCAAAAGCTTACCTTGAGTCTTCAGCGACGATTTTACCTTAAAGTGGAGGCATTCAGCGCATAGCCCATAAGATTTGAGTATTGGTCTTCTTCCACATTACATCATCAAGACTACTTCAAGAATGAAATGATACAGAGAGAGACTCTATTCCATCGTCATGAGCTATCGGTGGCACTCGCAATGGCAAGGCTCTTTCGATGCTTTTAGACTCACTTGGAAGACGATTGTACGAAAAAGAAAAGTAAAATAGAAAAGAAGAAGAAGGAGAAGACTAAAAAGAAGTACAAACACAAAAAGAACATCGATTCGATTTCATTACAATCAAAGAAAAGAAATAAGTCTTACACCGGTGTCACTCCAGCTCAAGCTTCAGTCTTGTTCTTCGATGAAAGTCGATCTCCTCTGAATTACATAAATGAAAACTAAAATTACATAAAAAGAAAGGCTAAAAACCTAAACCTAGAAATGAAAAGCTTGGCTAAGTCCTATCTCTGCATTGGCGTTCCTTTTGCCTTTGAGTGCAGGTATTTATAGGAGAAATGGAGAGGGTAGAGGTGGATATTCAGTTCTGATCTGCAGTTTGTTGGCGTGTTGATTGCTGAATATCACTTAACAACTGACAGAATTAGAAATAATGATCAACATAAGAGTTGTAGCTCTGTCAGTCTGTTTTCTGGATCATCTTGAATCATTAGAATTGAGATTCTGTAGCAAAAGTTATGATTCGAATACTAAAATGTATTCAGTCAGAATCTGAATCAAACTTGCTTGATCTTTGCTTCAACCGATCGATTCTGAGAGGATTCTTCTCAACCAGTTTTCAACTTCTTGATTTTGCCCTGATTTACTGAGTGTGAATTAATTCTGATTTAATTCAGAATTTTGGTGGGCTTTGGGCTCATTTCTCTTCATCTCCTTAAAGAATGGGCCTGCAAATAAATTAAGCAATTAATTAGGACAATACAAGCTTTTATTCTAAAATAAGTATGGAAATATGATATTAAATATGCAACATTAGCGACCAATCACACCCCCATACCTATCTTTTGCTCGTCCTCGAGCAAAACAACTAAACTATACTAAGGATTATTAGACCACTTTCGCAGGTCGCGCGATTGCACTGAGCATGTGCAACAAGCCGTTAAACCTCTAGGTTCCCCCTAGAGGACGAGTTTTGTCTCGTGAGGGTTTTCAGCGGATTGCACCCACAAAATCCATAAAGAAAGGGAAATAAAGAGTTAGTATTTTCGAAAAGCATTTTGAAAGAGAAAAATATTTGAAATATAATTGTAAGATCTAAGCAATCTATAAGTTATAGGAAAACCAAAATTTTCTTTCCTAAATTTAGTCTCTATTCAAAAATTTGTTATCAATTAGAGTAAGGAGTCAAATTGTACTTCTCATCTAATCTATTACTTTACCCTAAGTCATATGCACCTTGTGACTGTGAAAATTTTGACTAAGGGTTCATTAACTCTAACTCTTTGCCTTATTTATTTATATATACTCTTTTTTTTTATTCCTCAATTTCATTAGGCTTTCTAATCTGCCCAAGTAACAAGCATTCAGTCAGTGACACCCAAACCGGACGGTTTTAGGGCACCAGGTGAGAAAACACCCCTAAGGACTTAAACACTCGAGCATATAAGGCCACGAAATCAAGGTTTTTATTTATACGATGCACCCCTTTTAGGCGTGAACACTTATGCTTCATGAGGCATAAATACCCAGCTTAATCAGAGGATACACATTTTTTTTTCCAAACTCATCTAATTATCTTTTGCATAAATACTAAGGCTTTCTTAGGCCAAAGCACCTAGCTAATTAATAATTAGACTTGTTTTTTTTCTTTTTTCTTTTTTTCAAACTCATCTAATTATCTTTTGCATAAATACTAAGGCTTTCTTAGGCCAAAGCACCTAGCTAATCAATAATTAGATTTATTTATATATATATATATTTTTTTTATAAGGCATAAGAATCTTTGTTTTTGAACCCTAAGTGTGTAAGTGTATGAAGTGTGCATATTTCATCAAGGTAAAGATCAAGACTAAATTACTTTGACAAATTATCTTCCTAACTCTAAAAATCAAACAAATAATCTTGTTTTGACCAAGTATAAGAAATCCTAATTTGGATTTTCCTATTCCTTAAAATTAACTTAATTTCTTACAAAAATAAGTCAAAATATTGTTTCTATTTTTCAAAAAGTTTTTAAAAGTAAAGAAAAATGTTAAAAAATTTTTTTTATTTTTTTTATTTTAAAGAAAAAGAAAAGTTATGTTAGACCCTCCCCCACACCTATCTCATGCATTGTCCTCAATGTATGAATTAATGCATAGATGCATGAAAAAGAAGAAAGGGAAGGAAAAGGGTTACCTTAAGGTGGTGGTTCCGGTGGTGGTCTGATTGGTCCACGAAACGCGACCCAATCAACTTTTCTTGGGTCTCGGAGGAACCCACCAAAAGTATCTTTAATATAACCCATTAAAAAGATGAATCCATAAAGGATCTTTATTAAATATTTAACCCCATCTAATTTCCATATTCCATAACTAATTTCGGAGACAAATTTGTCAACCACCTCGTCCCAGAATGGAGTATGAAATGATAGAACAGTTGACTTGGACTCAGGAAGGACAGGAACTAATACTGACTCGGGAAGGTGACTTAAGTCAAGTAAAGGTTCAGGAGTCGAAATTGGTTCAAGAAGCGGGTCCAAGTCAAGAAATTGAAACTCTAGTCCACATGTATTTTCTAACAATGGAATGTGACCTAATTTGGGTGATTCCAGTTCAGGAATGATAGGTGGAGGAATCAAAACTGACTCTAAAATATTACTCAAGTTTGGTAACACAACAGGAGTCAATATTGATTCAGAAAGTTGAACTGGATCACATATGTGAGAATCTAGGTCACATATCTCATTGAGTTCAATATCAAAAAATGGAGAACTTGCCAATTTATCCATGGGATTTTCAAAATTGTATAATTGGTCAAGTTCAATATGATCCTCAAAGATGGGTGATTCAATTTCATTATGAATTGGTACAGGATCCACTATTGACTCCGGGAAAAGATTGAAGTCAGGTGAAGATACCGGAGTCATTATTGAATCAGGAAATAAAATTAAATCACTAAGTTCTAGTTCATGATCATATTCATCTTCAAGTTCTATTTCAGGCAAGGGATAACTTGCCAAACTATCAATTTTATTTGGAGTTTGGGCAAGTTCAAAAGGTTGTTCTGAAATAGAATCTTGATTTCCAAAACTACATGACTCATCGGCTCTAACAGAATGGTAAGTGACATCAGGACGGTGGGAACGTAGAGATTCGACCATCATATCTATGTCACGATTTCTAGCATTTTGAGCATGAGTCATGGCTTCTAGCATCTTTTCATAGTTGATGGGTTCATTGTCTTGTTGAAAAGATGAAGAGTTGTTTTGGAAGTGGTATTGAAATTGTGAGTCCATCAGATTTAGTGATTGTTGTTTGGACTCACGCATACTCCGTTCCAAAATTGACGGTTTCTTATTTTGGACGGGTGGAACTGAGTATGACTCTTGAAAATATTGTGGACTAGGTGGAGAAGGAGGACAAGGTGGTTGGAAATTATGCTCGGGGGAGGTGAATCCCCACTGACTCGGTGAAGAGTTGAAGTCATTATGGAAATTATAGTTATTAGATGGGGGGTATGGGTCATATTTATTCGGATAAGACCAATTCGGCACACTAGGTTGGTCAAAGTTATGATATGGCGGGTTGGTAATATCCGAAAATGAAGTCGGTGTGTAATATGGATTATTATTGTAGTTGAAAAAATTATTATTATAGTCCATATCACACAATAGAATACAAACAAAGAAAAACAAACAAATAAACAAACAAAAAAGAAAAAAATTCTAGCCTAAATTAGGGTAGACTTAGGACCTAGACGACTCCTAACTGGTTAGACTGTCCACGGGAGGTCTAATGTAGACTTAACCACAAGCTAATCAGCCAGGTCAGGGCAAGGTTGGTGGGAGGTTTTCCGTCAAAGACGTTCCTTAATTAAATAACCACCAACCTTCGGGCTTTCGGCCCTCAATCCCTTTCCTAGACACTGATTTTGTAGGAGTTAGATTCCAACATTTTTCCCCCTTAGGATAATCTCCTAATTGAGTCCGAGATGTCCCTAGGGCCAACGTCTACTTATTTTAAGTTAGGCTTGGGTTAGTGAGTGCTTGGAGATGGTTTTTGGGCTAAGGAAGGGTGATCAAATCCCTACCTTATCTTGATTTGGGTTTTGCCCTTAGAATTGATTCGTGCAAGTGTGCAAGATATAGGAAAGTAGCATTCAAAAGTAAAATCACCCAAGAATGTTTCCTAAACTATATGCTATGCATACATACCTTGTCTCCAGCTCTCTTCAACAGTAAAGTAAAAGAATTGAAAAGACTTGTGCCTAGAATGCAAATGTCTAATCAATTTTTAACTTTCAACGAATCTTTTACTGTTGATTATTAGCAGGCTTATGTTATGGCATATAAGAAAAATTAAAGTTGCAGCAAACTAGAATTTGTAAACTAAGCAGCCCTGCAAAAAGCTGTTAGTAGTCAACTCGTCCTTGCCGCGGATCCGCGGCTTTTGCCGTGGAAATGCGGCAATTCAGAGGGCCCTTGGTCTCTGCTTTTTGGAGCAGAGGCCCAAGGCCACTTGTATGTCACTGCAATAATAATTTTCTGCTTTGCTTGTCCTGTAACCTGCAATAGAGAGAAAATTTGCTTAGTTCTAAAAAATTTGCAATAAAAATTCAGATTTCAATAAAAACCGTTTTACCGTCCCCGGCAACGGCGCCAAAATTTGATTGATGCTAAACCTGCACAAAAAATACGAGATTATAGAATTTAAGAAAGGAGATGTGCAAGTGCTCAATTCTTCCGCTATAGTAAGTGGCTATGCGGGTCGTGATCCACAAGGAGGGTTTGCGATGGAAGCTTTACAGTTTTTATTGAAATCGTTATGAATATAAGCGAAAGTTCTTCTCTGTTTTTAAAGTTAAGAAAAAGAAAAAGAAAGTTATAGTTAAAGTTAGAAGAATATGAAAGATGAAGAGGGTGGAAAAATCAGAAAACGGCGAAAGAAAGCGACAAGGAGGTGAAAAGGATGATTTAGAAGAGGTATTGTGTTTTAATTTACAGAAATGAAAGAAAAGAAATAAAAACAATTGCTTACCTTCTTTTCGTCAAAAGCTTACCTTGAGTCTTCAGCGACGATTTTACCTTGAAGTGGAGGCATTCAGCGCATAGCCCATAAGATTTGAGTATTGGTCTTCGTCCACATTACATCATCAAGACTACTTCAAGAATGAAATGATACAGAGAGAGACTCTATTCCATCGTCATGAGCTATCGGTGGCACTCGCAATGGCAAGGCTCTTTCGATGCTTTTAGACTCACTTGGAAGACGATTGTACGAAAAGAAAAGTAAAATAGAAAAGAAGAAGAAGGAGAAGACTAAAAAGAAGTACAAACACAAAAGGAACATCGATTCGATTTCATTACAATCAAAGAAAAGAAATAAGTCTTACACCGGTGTCACTCCAGCTCAAGCTTCAGTCTTGTTCTTCGATGAAAGTCGATCTCCTCTGAATTACATAAATGAAAACTAAAATTACATAAAAAGAAAGGCTAAAAACCTAAACCTAGAAATGAAAAGCTTGGCTAAGTCCTATCTCTGCATTGGCGTTCCTTTTGCCTTTGAGTGCAGGTATTTATAGGAGAAATGGAGAGGGTAGAGGTGGATATTCAGTTCTGATCTGCAGTTTGTTGGCGTGTTGATTGCTGAATATCACTTAACAACTGACAGAATTAGAAATAATGATCAACATAAGAGTTGTAGCTCTATCAGTCTGTTTTCTGGATCATCTTGAATCATCAGAATTGAGATTCTGTAGCAAAAGTTATGATTCGAATAATAAAATGTATCCAGTCAGAATCTGAATCAAACTTGCTTGATCTTTGCTTCAACCGATCGATTCTGAGAGGATTCTTCTCAACCAGTTTTCAACTTCTTGATTTTGCCCTGATTTACTGAGTGTGAATTAATTCTGATTTAATTCAGAATTTTGGTGGGCTTTGGGCTCATTTCTCTTCATCTCCTTAAAGAATGGGCCTGCAAATAAATTAAGCAATTAATTAGGACAATACAAGCTTTTATTCTAAAATAAGTATGGAAATATGATATTAAATATGCAACATTAGCGACCAATCATTTACCGACACCGATTCCAAGAAAGGTTTAAGGCGTTGACCATTTACCTTAAAGTCATTTTCATTCTTGGTATCACTGATCTCTACAGCACCGTATGAAAACACAATTTTTACAACGAATGGCCCAGTCCATCTGGATTTTAGTTTTTCTAGAAAAAGATGAAGCCTAGAATTATAGAGTAAGACTAAAGGTTTTCCTTATGATGTGTTTATCATGAAAAATCTTAACTCTATCTTTAGTGATCTTAGCATTTTCATAAGCCTCATTTCTCAACTCCTCTAATTTAGAAATTTGTAATTTCCGAAGGTCACCGACCTTAGTCAAGTCGAAATTCAACTGCTTGATTGCTTATAAGGCTTGGTGCTCTAACTCAACGAATAGGTGGCAAGCTTTTCAAAGACTAGCCTATAAGGGGACTGATCGTACACATATTTTGCATTCTTTTCATTACACTCCTACATTATCGTGTAATAAATCTGCTAATTTCTTTGTCTTAAATGCCTATTTTGTAGAAGA
This sequence comes from Agave tequilana, assembly GCA_038442645.1. Classification (NCBI taxonomy): domain Eukaryota; kingdom Viridiplantae; phylum Streptophyta; class Magnoliopsida; order Asparagales; family Asparagaceae; genus Agave; species Agave tequilana. The sequence goes on along the minus strand of JAVJIF010014310.1, from coordinate 95,259 downwards.
TAATAATGAAGAGAAAGAGGATTAAACCAAGTAAATACCAATTAAAATTAGATTTAACTGGATCTATTTGGTTAGCTGAGGATGATCCCAGCTCTAGTTAGAACAAATCAAGGATTAAGGCAAATGTTCAGCTGAAGATCAGAGAAAATCAGAAAGATAACACCAAATGAAAACCAGTAAAATTTAGATTTCTATAAATCCATTTTTCTTAGCTAAAGATAAACCGAGGATAATATCAAATACAGAGAGATAAATGGATAGAGAGAAGATCAACAGATGAGATGAAGCAAGTTTGACTTAGATTCTGACTGGATATATTTAAGTATTTGAATCATACCTTTCGCTACTAAATCTCAAATCTGATGATTTAAGATGATCCAGAAAGAAGACTTACAGGGATACAACTCTTATGTTGATCACTATTTCTAATTCGGTCATTTGATAAGTGATATTCAGTAATCAACACGCTAACAAACTGCAGATCAGAACTGAATATCCACATCAAATCAAGTTTGAAGATAAGGGGAGGATTCAAATTCAGAAATAGCCAGCTTTCCTTTCTTCATACTCCTCTAACCTCTGCATTTCTTCTATAAATACCTGAAATCTCAAAGGCAAGAGGAGGATCATGTAGAGATAGGAGTTAGTCCAGTTTTTCATTCTTTGTAGTGTAGGTTTTTGTTTTCTTTTTATGTAATTTTTATTTCTTTGTAAGTATAGTTTAGACTGAGATTCATGTAAGTAAGAGAGAGGCTTATGTTGAGAGTGACACCGATGTACCTCCTCCTTTCTTCCATCGTTTCTGCAAGCAATAAAAGGTATTTTTTTTTATATTCGTCTTTACTTTTGTTTCTTCTTCTTCTTTCTACTTTTCCTCTTTTGGTTTTGATGAGTATCCAAGAGAATATAGAAGCATCAGTATAGCCATGTTTGTGTGAGTGCCGCCGATATTTCATGATGATGTTCTCCTCCCCAAGATTCCGTATTATTTCATTCTTGATCGTCTTGATGATGTAATGCGAATGGGGACTGAGCTCGATCTTATGAATTATGCGTTGATCGCCTCCGAAGAAAGGTAGAACATGAAAGGGTTCCAGGTAAGTCATCAACCAAATGAGGTAAGTGTTTCTTTAATCTTTTCTTTTATTTCTTTAGATTAGATCAACAACACCCACTTCTTTTATCACTCATTTTCCATTTCTTTGAACATATCCAATTCTGGTTTCTCCATCTTCCCAATCTCTCACTTTCTGCCTAACTTCATTGTAATTTATTTTTATTTTCTTTTTAAGAAACTAAAGAAGAACTTTAACCATTAATGGTAGCATAAAAGAGAACTTGCTAGAAAAGCTTCCATCGCTAGTCCCTCCTTATAGATCATGACCCGCATAGCCACTTGCTATTGCGGTAGAATTGAGCACTTGCACATCTCTATTTTTAAGTTCTGAAATTCTGTATTCATGTGTGCAAGTTCAATCTCAATCAAAATTTTGGCGCCGTTGTCGGGGAGGGACGATAAGTAATTCTCTTTAAAGTATACATTTTTGATTAACTTTCTTCTTTGTTCTTGGTGTACAAGTTTGACAACAAGAAATTTTTGCTGCTGTGGACATATAAGTGGCCTTGGACTCTGCTTTAAAAAAGCAGAGCCAAGAAGCCCTCAGATTTGCTACATTCCTGTGGCAATCTGAATGGAACTACTAACCTGTATTTTCTGCAGGTTAGCTGAATTGTAAAGTTTAAATCTGTAGCTATTTATTTCCTTGTTTGTCTCACTGTACTTCCTTTCTAACCTCAATAGTAAAATGATGTTTGTTAATTGCTAAAAATGGCTTAGACATTGCATTTAGGCACGTGTCTAATTCGTTTACATTTTATATTACTGTTGAAGAGTGCTGGAGTAAAAGGTACGTTTGCATGGCATATAATTTAGGAAACATTCTTCAGTGATTATTTGCTTGTTGAATATTACTTTCTTTATCCTGCACACTTTGCACAATCAATCTTAAGGGCTTGTCCTATAAACAAGATAAGGTGGGGATGTCATTGCCCTTCCTTATCCCACAAACAATCTCCTTACTCACTAACCCAAGCCTAATTAAAAATGAGTAGACGTTGGCCCTAGGGACATCTCGGACTCAATTAGGAGATTATCCTAAGGGGAAAGGTGTTGGAATTTGACTCCTTCCAAATCAGTGTCTAGGAAGGGGATTAAGGGCCGAAAGCCTGAAGGTTGGTGGTTACTTAATCAAGGAACGTCTTTGACGGATAACCTCCTACCAATCTGAAATCACCTAGAGGGGGGTGAATAGGTGATAATGCTAATCTAGTGAACTTAATGCGAAATTTTAAAATTAATTGCAATTACATACAAGCAAGTAATTTAAGCAAAGAATATAATGCAAGAGATAAGAGCAAGTAAACCAAATGCAAACACCGAGAATTTTTTCGAGGTTCGAGCACCCAGCTTTACATCCCCGCCTTCACCCAGAAGGAACTCTAACCACTATAACTTCACAAAGAGTTACAATCACACCGGAGTACCCAACTCTACAATCTCGAACACAAGTACTTCTTGGTGATCAAAAGACCACAAACTTTCTTTTGCAAAAGCCTCTTTCCCTTACAAGAACCCTATAAAACAATGGTTAGAATTGAAGCTCAAATATTGTAAGTGGAAAAAGAAAATGAAATTCAGAGAGTTTAGAAAATAAAACTTCAGCGATGAGAGATTCTTCAGCACAAAAACCAAGGACCAAACTCTTTTGAAAGCCTTTGAAAACTTTGAATATTTTTGCCAATGCTTGTTTTGAAAACCTCTACCCTAATGACCCCTTTATATAGGATTGAGGAAGAGTAAACATAGAAAATTTTTACCTAAATATAATAGGAAGAAATTGACCCTCTAATACAGCTAACCACGTTTTATTTAAACTTACACACATTTTGAAAACATGTTAAAATTCAGCCTCCAGAAAATTAGTCATTACTGTCAATCTGGCAGATTGGTCAACTTTGAGCACATTTTATAGGCTGCAAACGTTCGAATTCAGAATAAGGTATATAGGAATAATTTGTAGATCTTTAATGCTTCGTTTTAATGCAACTAAAATCAACTCAATATCAGTTTGGAGGAGAAAGTTATCAATAAAATACTGACAGGTGTCAAAATAGAAACTGTAAGCTGTTTTCAGAATAAGAACAGAGTTCAACCAAATATTTGACATATTTAAAATTTGAATCTGAAAATGATTATTGAATAAGAAATTTAGATCTGAAAGTTATCTTTGAAATTCAAGTTAAATCATATTATTTGATTATAAGAATAAAAAGTTATGATAAGAAAAGTAAAAAGGTGTCAAGCAAATCAGCAGAACTAAAACTGGTTCAAATCCAAAACCCGATATATGTACTTGAAATCCAAAACCGATTCAATCAAAAACCAAACGTATTGAATTTATGTGTGTGTATTTGAGCTTCAACCTATCCACTATTTTTTAATAAAACTATAAAACTAAAAACAAAACTAATGAAGTCTCTTGAGCCAAACTGAAGTCTTGAGCCATGCAATGTCATGCTAGATCCTTTTCTTCTATGAACATTCCTTCTTATGCCATTTGCCTTATTTGCTCCATGAACCTAGAAAGTCTTGCAAAAGCTAAACAATGGCCTTCAAAATATTGCTAACCTGAAACTCATCTTGAACAAACTTATTAGTACCAATATAACTCTTAAGTGTTTTGTTATCATCAAAACTCTAAACAAATGGAGAGTGTAACCTTTTGGGCCAACAATCTCCCCCTTTTTGATGATGACAAAACAAATAGGCTATATTATCAAGATATAAAAGGGATATAAAAACTCCCCCTCAAATGATACTCTATTTTATCAAGTATAAAACATGAAAGCATATACATATATGAATATGTATAAAACATGAAACCTACATATACATATATAAGATAAACATGTACAAAATATGAACATGTACAAAATATGAAACAAAAACATGAAATCACCAATACTTCTCCCCCTTTTTGTCATACATTAAAAAGGTTTAGGAAACAACCAATAAATAATGACAATGCATAGATATGCATAAAACAAGCTTTTAATACTAAAATAAATCTTTACATGAACATGTTCTGAAATAATGCTCTTGATACCAATAAAAAATCAAACTAACCAAACTATGTTCTTGTATAAATATGCATATAAACTTAAATACTTCTCCCCCTTTTTGTCAATCATCAACAAAGGGGTCCAAGTAAGCAATAAAACATATTCTTCCAAAAAAATATCAATATAAGTGAATCATGATACCAATTGAAAGATAATCAATATATAAAAATTCTTGTTACTAATAAAACAAAAACAATAAGCGAAGTATAAAAACAACAAAATATCTCCCCCTTTTTGTAAATAAACAATTAAAAGTCATGCATCTTGATACCAATAGAAAGTAAACAAATAAGCATCTTGATACCAATTGTAAGTATTTTTCATATGATACCAAATTAAAATCCATATTAATTTTCCTTTAAATCATTTTTTATCATAAAGTACGGGAGTGGAAAACAAAGGTAAACCAAATATCAATTGAGAGATAAAATACAAATTTTCTCCCCCTTTATGAAATACTAATTAAAATGATGCATAAGCTTGTATTAAGATACCAATTGAAAACTAATCAATTTAAATATGATATTCATTAAAAATCAAGTTTGGCAAAACTAAAATTTGTGATATTATTGAGTACAAATTAAACATATATGAGTATACAAAAAGAATGTCAATATTGATACCAATTGAAACGATCCAATGATACCAAATGAAACAATAATAAGATCAAGTGTATACCTCATATGACCTACCACCCATTTCATGCACATGTTTTAAAATGATTTTCAATAATAACATACAAGGCATGGTCGCCCAACCAACCGCCCTTAGATGGTAGGGTTTTCAAAAATAGGTTTGAACATAAAGTATGTTTGAAAAACTCTACCAAAACGAAGAATATAGCAACTAGTTAAATGGAAAAACTTGTAAACTAGTACGAAATCCTTCAAGCAATAAATAAAACAAACTTGTTTTTCATGAAACACATGTAAATCACATGGCACTAAAAACACTCAAAATCTATATAGCACATATCATACTCATGAAAACAAATCATGAGAAACCATCAAATAAGGAGAGTGTACAAGTGTAATGTGAAACACACTATCATGAAAACATGCACTTAAGCTCAATTAAGGTATTCCTTTAAACATAAAAACATGAGACTCATCAAAACTAAATTTTCATTAAACCCAATTCATACTTCAAGACATATGTATGTTTTGACATAACAAGAAGTATACATACATATCTCTAAACACAATTTAAGTCCATAATAACGTTGCATGAAAAGCAAATGACTCAAAGGGTATACATGTATATCTTAAAGTTTGGCAAAATAGACATATACATGAAGTTAAAACATAAGATCATAAAACATATCCAAAATAGGGAATACAAGTTAGAATGCATGAATCATCAAAACTAGACTATACTAGCACATCTAATGGGTACAAAAGAGCGTTCAAGCAAAAACATATAATGATCTATTTGTGGCCCATAATATGTACAAGTATATATCCTAGTTTTAATGAAAACTAACATCTAAACAATTAATCAAATCATGTAGCATAAAATGGGACATAATCATCATTACAAACATAAAACAATCATTATGTAAATCCACATGCTATTAGAACTATGAAAGACACGATAGCTAAACAAGGGTGAGAACACAACATATGTGTCAATATAAACATGAGTGAACTCAAAAGCTATACATGCATGTCAATGGTCTAATAATCATGGCATTTAACATACTAATCAAAACATGAAGTATCAAAATAAAAATCATAAACATCCATATGATCATTATGTATATGCATGTACATTAGATCTAGGACATACATATTAGTTATAAAAACAAAGTGAGAACACAATGATATAAGTCCATTTTAAACAAGAGTGTCTCAAATAACTAACAAGTATATCACTATTCTAATAAACATGGCATAGGAATAATGAACAATAAAACATGACATGTTATAAATCAATGACATGAAGAAAAAAAAACATGCAAATATAAACGGGAGTTAGAGATTGATATCAAAACTGATGTAGGCACCTCTCTAGTTCTCCAAACCAATGGTGGTCCTCTCCACCAAACTCCCCTTGAAAGTGATGCATTCAAATTATTTTTCTTTAGGCACGGAACACATCCACTTCAAGGTATCGCCACTCTCACGTGATGCGAGAGCCCACACCTACATCAAAAACCATAGGGGTGGTCTTTGGTACCCATTTTCTTTTGGGTCCATAGGGGTTAGTACCTTTCCTAACCTAAACAACATTATTTGCTAAATTTTCATAATATATACGATCATAACAAAATCTAGTAAGGTGGCCCTTACGTCCACAATGTGTACATGTGTACACATGACCATACATATGATGGTGGTGATCGTGGGAAGTATGTGTATGCCGTGGAGGGTGTGCATGCAAAGATGGAACTTGTTTCTTTCGAACCAAGGATTCCAAGCGTGTGTGGTTCATGGCACAATGGCTCAAAGTAGAGCCCAAACAATCAACACTTTCTTCAAAACATTTATATCATTTTCAATAGTTGAAGATAAAGTGGAGCATGCAATAGATGTGCTAGATGAAGAAGCTACACTAGCTTGGCAAACATGATTATCTATATCCTTTTTCAAAGATTTATTTTTATTTAAAACAAGATCTAATTCTTTAGTAATGAAATCAATTTCATTTTTCAAAGAATGGTTATCTTTTAAAATAAAATCCAATTTTGAAGATAAATCTCATTATTTTCACAACATCATCACAATCATTTTTGTTTTTCAAAAATTCATTTTCCTTTAGGGCAAGGTCAAGTTGAGATTTAAGTGAGTCACGTTCACTAGCAATCTCTTCCTTCTCTTGCAAAATCAATTCAAAATTTGAACACAAATCCTTCATTTCTTCTTTTAGTTCAAAATTTTTCTTTTTCAAAAGATCATGTTTTTCTAAAAAAATTTCAAGCTTTGTAGCAAGTTCCATATTTAAAGTTTGAACTTTTTAACACCCATAACAATAGGAACTAGAGCTATCATCTAGTTGAGATTCCGATTGTACCTCAAGGGAGTCATTCCCTTAGACCATGAGGCAATGCTCGTCAGACTTGTCTCTCCTAGATCTCCTCAACTTATTGATGATCCTTGGTAGTTCGGGAGAAGCCAAGATGCTCCAAACTGCAAAAGCTGAATCATAGTGAGCAAATTCATGTAATAGATCTTTATTAAGAGATACTCTAAGTGTCTTAAGGGCTAATGCATTGGCCTTTCTATGCTTGCTATCATTGGGGAAGGATTCTTTGGTAGTGGCTTGATAAACTAGATGTCCTAGGCTTTTTAAATGACAACTCATCTTGGCCTTCCAAATATCATGTCTAGAAAAGTCAAATATAGGAGGGCTATCCATGAGTGAAAACTAAATGTGTGCAAATAAAAATGCAAATGTAGACTAGTAAACCAAGATCTCACTCCTAGGCGGTTAAACCTAATATCAGGAGCGTAGGCTCTGATACCAATTGAAATCACCTAGAGGGGGAGTGAATAGGTGATAATGCTAATCTAGTGAACTTAATGCGGAATTTAAAAATTAATTGCAATTACATATAGGCAAGTAATTTAAGCAAAGAATATAATGCAAGAGATAAGAGCAAGTAAACCAAACGCAAACACCGAGAATTTTTTCGAGGTTCGAGCACCCAGCTCTACATCCCCGCCTTCACCCAGAAGGATTTCTAACCACTATAACTTCACAAAGAGTTACAATCACACCGGAGTACCCAACTCCACAATCTCGAACACAAGTACTTCTTGGTGATCAAAAGACCACAAACTCTCTTTTGCAAAAGCCTCTTCCCCTTACAAGAACCCTGTAGAACAATGGTTAGAATTGAAGCTCAAATATTGTAAGTGAAAAAAGAAAATAAAATTCAGAGAGTTTAAAAAATAAAACTTCAGCGATGAGAGATTCTTCAGCACAAAAACCAAGGACCAAACTCTTTTGAAAGCCTTTGAAAACTTTGAATATTTTTGCCAATGCTTGTTTTGAAAACCTCTACCCTAATGACCCCTTTATATAGGATTGAGGAAGAGTAAACATAGAAAAGTTTTACCTAAATATAAGAGGAAGAAATTGACCCTCTAATACAGCTAACCACGTTTTATTTAAACTTAAACACATTTTGAAAACATGTTAAAAATCAGCCTCCAGAAAATTAGCCATTACTGCCAATCTGGCAGATTGGTCAACTTTGAGCATATTTTTCAGGCTACAAACGTTCGAATTCAGAATAATGTATATAGGAATAATTTGTAGAGCTTTACGTCTTCTTTTTAATGCAACTAAAATCAACTCAATATCAGTTTAGAGGAGAAAGTTATCAATAAAACACTGACAGGTGTCAAAATAGAAACTGTAAGCTGTTTTCAGAACAAGAACAGAGTTCAACCAAATATTTGACATCTTTAAAATTTGAATCAAAAAATGATTATTGAATAAGAAATTTAGATCTGAAAGTTATCTTTGAAATTCAAGTTTAATCATATTATTTGAATATAAGAATAAAAAGTTATGATAAGAAAAGTAAAAAGGTGTCAAGCAAATCAGCAGAACTAAAACTGGTTCAAATCCAAAACCCGATATATGTACTTGAAATCCAAAACCGATTCAATCAAAAACTAAACGTATTGAATTTATGTGTGTGTATTTGAGCTTCAACCTATCCACTATTCTTTAACAAAACTATAAAACTAAAAACAAAACTAATGAAGTCTCTTGAGTCAAACTGAAGTCTTGAGCCATGCAATGTCATGCTAGATCCTTTTCTTCTATGAACATTCCTTCTTGTGCCATTTGCCTTATTTGCTCCATGAACCTAGAAAGTCTTGCAAAAGCTAAACAATGGCCTTCAAAATATTACTAACATGAAACTCATCTTGAACAAACTTATTAGTACCAATATAGCTCTTAAGTGTTTTGTTATCATCAAAACTCTAAACAAATGGAGAGTGTAACCTTTTGGGCCAACACAATCTTGCCCTGACCTGGCTGATTAACTTGTGATCAAAGTCTGCATTATACCTCCTATGGACAGTCTAACCAGTTAGGAGTCGTCTAGGTCAAAGGTCTACCCTAACTTAAGTTAGAATTTTTTCTTTTTTGTTTGCTTATTTGTTTTTTTTGTTTCTTTGTTTATGTTTTATTGTGTGATATGGCTTATAACAATAATTTTTTCAATTTTAATCGTAATCCATATTACACACCAACCTCTTTTTCGGATATTACCAACCCGGGATATCATAATTTTAACCAACCTAGTGTGCCAGATTGGTCTTATCCGAATCAATATAACCCATGCCCCTAATCTTATAACCATAATTTCCAGAATAATTTCAACTCTTCACAGAGTCAGTGGGGATTCACCTCCCCCGAGTCCAATCTTCAACCAACTTGTCCTCCTTATCCACCTTGTCCACAATATTTTCAAGATTCATACTCATTCCACCAGTCAAAAATAGAAAACCATCAATTTTGGAAATGAGTATGCGTGAGTCCAAACAACAATCACAAAATCTGATGGACTCACAATTTTACCACCAATTCCAAAGCAACACTTCATCTTTTCAAGACCAATCGCAACAAAACGATGAACCTATACTATGAAAAGATGCTTGATGCCATGACTCAGGCTCAAAACGCTCATAATCATGACATAGATATGATGGTCCAAACTCTACGTTCTCACCGTTTGGCCAGTTCTGATGTCGTTAACATTCTGTTAGAGTTGAAGAGTCATGTTGTTTTGGAAAACAAGGTTCCATTTCAGCACAATCATTTGAACTTGCCCAAACTCCAAATTTTAAAAATGATATTGATAGTTTGGCAAGTTATTCCTTTCCTGAAATAGAACTTGAGAATGAATATGATCATGAACCTCAACTTAGTGATTCAGTTCTACTTCCTGATTCAATTATGACTCCGGTGTCTTCACCTGATTTCAATCTTTTCCCGAGTTAACATTGGATCCTGTGCCAATTCATAATGAAATTGAATCACCCATCTTTGATGATCAACATATTGAACTTGACCAATTTCATACTTTTGAAAGTCCCATTGATAAATTGGCAAGTTCTTATTTTTATGAAATTGAACTCAATGAGAAATGTGACCTAGATTCTCAATTTTGTGATCCAGTTCAAATTCCCGAATCAATATTGACTCATGTTTTGTTACCCAACTTGAGTAATATTTTAGAGTCAGTTTTGATACCCACACCTGTCATTCTTGAACTTGAATCACCAATATTAAGTCACATTCCATTGTGAGAAAATGAATGTGAACTTGAGTTTTAACTTCTTGATTTGGACCCACTTCCTGAACCAATCTCGACTCCTGAACCTTTACTTGACTTAAGTCACTTTTCTGAGTCGGTATTAGTTCCCGTACTTCCTAAGTCCAAGTCAATCATTTTATCTTTTCACACTCCATTTTGGGACAAGGCGGTTGACAAAATTGACTCCGAAATCAATTATGAAATTTGGAAATTAGATGGGGTCAAATTTTTAATAAAAATCCTTCATGTATACATCATTTTAGTGGGTTATATTAGAGAGATTTATGGTGGGTTCCTTCGAACTCCATGCAAAGTTGATTGGGCCGCATTTCATGGACCAATCAGACCACCTCCGGAACCACCACCTTAAGGTAGTATTTTCTTTCCCTGTCTTCTTTTTCATGCATCTATGCATTAATTCATACATTGAGGATAATGCATGAGATAGGTGTGAGGGAGGGTTCTAACATAACTTAAGTTTTTCTTTTTATTAAAAAAATAAATTTATTTTTAACATTTTCTTTACTTTTAAAAACTTTTTGAAAATAGAAACAATATTTTGACATATTTTTTGTAAGAAATTAAGTCAATTTTAAGGAATAGGAAAATCAAAATTAGGATTTCTTATACTTCGTCAAAATAAAATTATTTCTTTGATTTTTAGGGTTAGAAAGATAATTTGTTAAAGTAATTTAGTCTTAATCTTTACCTTGATGAAATATGCACCCTTCATACACTTACACACTTAGGGTTCAAAAACAAAGATTCTTATGCCTTAAAAAAAATAAAACAAAATAAAAAGAAAAAAAAGAAAAAAAATAAAAGATGAACAAATCTAATTATTGATTAGCTAGGTGCTTTGGCCTAAATAAACCTTGGTATTTATGCGAAAGATAATTAGATAAGTTTGAAAAATATATATATATATAAAAATCCTCTGATTAAGCTGGGTATTTGTGCCTAATAAAGCATAAGTATTCACGCCTAAAAGTGGTTCATATAATAAAATCCTTAGTTTTGTGGCCTGTTTGCTTGAGTCTTAAGTCCTTTGGGTGTTTTCTCACCGGTGTCCTAAGACCGTTTGAATTGAGAGTCATCGATTAAAGGCTCGTTACATGGGCAGATTAGAAAGCCTAATAAAATTAAGGAATAATACCACCATATATATATATATATATATATATATATATATATATATATATATATATATATATATATGAGGCATAAGAGTTAGAGTTAAAGAACCCTTAGTCAAAATTTTCACAGTCACAAGGTGCATATGACTTAGGGTAAAGTAATAGACTAGATGAAAAATACAATTTGACTTCTTACTTTGATTGAAAACAAATTTTTGAATAGAGATTAAGTTTAGGAATGAAAAATTCAGTTTTCCTATAACTTATAGATTACTTAAAACTTACAATAATATTTCAAATATTTTTTCTTTCAAAATGTGTTTTCAAAATATTAACATTTTTCCCTTTCATTATGGATTTTGTGGGTGCAATCCACTGAAAACCCTCACGAGACAAAACTCGTCCTCTAGGGGTAACCTAGAGGTTTAACGGCTTGTTGCACAAGCTCAGTGCAATCGCGTGACCTGCGAAAGTGGTCTAATAATCTTTAGTTTAGTTTTGTTGTTTTGCTCGAGGACGAGGAAAAGATAGGTGTGGGGGTGTGATCGTACACATATTTTGCATTCTTTTCATTACACTCCTACATTTATCGTGTAATAAATCTGCTAATTTCTTTGTCTTAAATGTCTATTTTGTAGAAGATAATAATGAAGGAAAAAAGGATTAAACCAAATAAATACCAGTTAAAATCAGACTTAACTGGATCTATTTGGTTAGCTGAGGATGATCCCAGATCTAGTTAGAACAAATCAAGGATTAAGGCAAATGTTCAGCTGAAGATCAGAGCAAATCCGAAAGATAACACCAAATGGAAACCAGTAAAATTTAGATTTCTTTAAATCCATTTTGGTTAGCTAAAGATCAACCGAGGATAATATCAAATACAGAGAGATAAATGGATAGAGAGAAGATCAACGGATGAGATGAAGCAAGTTTGACTCAGATTCTGACTGGATACATTTTAGTATTGGAATCATAACTTTCGCTACCGAATCTCAAATCTGATGATTCAAGCTGATTCAGAAAGAAGACTTACAGGGCTACAACTCTTATGTTGATCACTATATCTAATTCTATTATTTGATAAGAAATATTCAGTAATCAACATGCTAACAAACTGCAGATCAGAACTGAATATCCACATCAAATCAAGTTTGGAGATAAGGGGAGATTCAAATTCAGAAATAGCCAGCTTTTTCTATCTCCATACTCCTCTAACCTCTGCATTTCTTCTATAAATACCTGCAATCTCAAAGGCAAGAGGACCATGCAGAGATAGGAGTTAGTCCAGTTTTTCATTCTTTGTAGTGTAGGTTTTTGTTTTCTTTTCATGTAATTTTTATTTCTTTTTAAGTATATTTAGACTGAGACTCATGTAAGTAAGAGAGAGAGAGGCTTATGTTAAGAGTGACACCGATGTACCTTCTCCTTTCTTCCATCGTTTCTGCAAGCAATAAAAGGTAATTTTTTTTTATGTTCGTCTTTACTTTTGTTTCTTCTTCTTCTTTCTACTTTTCCTCTTTTGATTTTGATGAGTATCCAAGTGAATATAGAAGCATCAGTATAGCCATGTTTGTGTAAGTGCTACCGATATTTCATGATGATGTTCTCCTCCTCAAGATTCCGTATCATTTCATTCTTGTTCGTCTTGATGATGTAATGCGAATGGGGACTGAGCTCGATCTTATGAATTATACGTTGATCGCCTCCGAAGCAAGGTAGAACATGCAAGGGTTCCAGGTAAGTCATCAACCAAAGGAGGTAAGTATTTCTTTAATCTTTTCTTTCTTTTCTTTTATTTCTTTAGATTAGATCAACAACACCCACTTCTTTTATCACTCATTTTCCATTTCTTTGTACATATCCAATTCTGGTTTCTCCACCTTCCCAATCTCTCACTTTCTGCCTAACTTCATTGTAATTTATTTTTCTTTTCTTTTTAAGAAACTAAAGAAGAACTTTAACTATTAATGATAGCATAAAAGAGAACTTGCTAGAAAAGCTTCCATCGCTAGTCCCTCCTTGTGGATCACGACCCGCATAGCCACTTGCTATTGCGGTAGAATTAAGCACTTGCACATCTCTATTTTTAAGTTCTGAAATTCTGTATTTTTGTGTGCAGGTTCAATCTCAATCAGGGACATCCCTAAAATTATCTTGAAAGTCGTCCTGTAGGCCCATAGGGCATCTACAAGTTTGGTGGACCAATCTTTTCAGTTTCGGTTCATAGTTTTCTCCAAAATAAGCTTGATTTGTCTATTGGGAACCTCAACCTGCCCGCTGGTCTGAGGATGATAAGGTGTGGACAACTTGTGAGTTATGGCATACTTTCACATAAGAGCTTCAAAGGATCTGTTGCAAAAGTGAGTACCATTATCACTGATGATAGCACGGGGGGTTCCGAAGCGTGAGAAAATGTTCTCTTTCAAGAACTTTATGACAACTTTGTTATCATTAGTTCTACTAGGAATGGCTTCAACCCACTTGGACACATAGTCTACAGCAATAAATATGTATTGGTTTCCAAATGAATTAGAAAATGGACCCATAAAGTTGATGCCCTAAACATCAAAGAGTTTTATTTCTAGAATTGGATTGAGGGGCATCATATTTCGTTTTGAGATCCTTCCTACCATCTGGCATCTAGGGCACGTCTTGCAAAATTCATAAGCATCTTTGAACAAAGTGGGTCATTAGAACTCACTTTGTAGCACCTTTTCAGCAGTCTTGCGGGGACCAAAGTGTCCACCGCATGCAAGTTCGTGACAGGAGGATATAACACTATTAACATCTTCATCGGGAATGCATCTCCTAATAATTTGGTCATAATAGTACTTAAAAGATATGGTTCCTCCCAAAAGAAATATCAGACTTGAGATAAGAACCGGTATATATCGTTCTTAGGCCAATGAGATGGAGTTGGTTTGAGACTAAGTAATTCACTATATCAGTAAACCAAGGTTCCCTAAAAACAGCTAAGAGTTTTTCATCAGGAAAGTCATCATTGATGGGCAATTCGTCGCATGGAGAGTTTGGAATGCTCGAGAGATGGTCAGCAACGATATTTTTTACGCCTTTCTTATCTCGAATCTCGAGATTGAATTCTTGAAGAAGGAGGATCCAACGAATGAGTTGGGCCTTGGAATTCTTCTTTATCATCAGGTACCTAACCGCAGAATGATCAGTGAAAATTATGATTTTGGACCCCAGTAGGTAGGGACGAAATTTCTTTAAGGCAAACACTACTGCAAAGAATTCCTTCTCAGTAGTAGTGTAATTCAATTGAGCGTCGTTGAGAGTCCTACTAGAGTAGTAAATGACGTGATGCTTATTATCAATGTGCTGTACTAGGACAGCGCCTATGGCAAAATCAGAAGTGTCGCACATGATTTCGAACGGCTTAAACCAATCCGGAGCAAATATGATTGGTGCAGAAATAAGCTCTCTCTTAAGCTTCTCCCAAGAATTCATACATTCGGCATCAAAAGTGAAGGACACGTCCTTAGCTAACAGATTAGTCAAGGGTCTAGCAATCTTGCTAAAATCCTTGATAAATCTTCGGTAGAAACCAGCGTGTCCTAAGAAAGATCTAATATCCTTCACGCATTTGGGCATAGGAAGCTTAGTAATAACCTCAATCTTAACTCTATCCACTTTAATTCCTTTCTTGGTGATTTCATAACCCAAGACAATTCCATGTCTTACCATGAAGTGACATTTCTCCCAGTTCAATGTCAGATTTTTCTCAGCATAACGTTGGAGGACGAGTTCTAAATGGTAAAGACATTGAGTGAATGAATCTCCGAAGACGAAAAATCATCCATGAAGATTTCTAAGAATCGTTCCACCATATCAGAGAAAAGACTCAACATGCAACGTTGAAATGTTGCTGGGGCATTACACAAGCCAAAAGGCATTCGACGAAAGCAAATGTCCCAAATAGACATGTGAACGTAGTCTTTTCTTGGTCCTCAGGAGTAATAGGAATCTGATTATACCCTGAGTAATCGTCCAAGAAACAGTAATACTCGTAGCCCGCCAAACGTTCAAGCATTTGATCAATGAAGGAAAGTGGGAAATAATCCTTACGAGTTGTAGCATTAAGCTTCCTATAGTCAATGCAAACTTGAATTTTCGTGGGAAGTCAAGTTTGGATCAACTCCTTGTTCTCATTTTCCACTACGGTGAAACTGGATTTTTTTGGAACCGCACGGACAGGACTGACCTATTGGTTATTAGAAATGGGATAGATTATCCCATTGTCTAAGAGTTTCACAATTTCAGCATGAACAATCTCTTGCATTAAAGGGTTTAATTTACGCGGGTGACCCGCGTTTGTTCCCCGGCAACGACGCCAAAATTTGATTATAAAATGAAAGTGATAAGAATTACCGTTTAGCTTTGGGCTAACGGGTCGTGTCCACGAGGAGGAATGCGATAGAAGCTATTCGACAAATTGTTAAATAACAAAGAAAGGTGGTGTTTTTCTTTTTTTATATTGAAAAAGAGAATGAAGAAAAGGGAAGTGATTAAAAGAAAAATTGAAACTTAGAGAAGACTTTGGAAAAGGTGATTTTTAAAAAATGGTGAAGATTGTTTGGTGGTTTTTAATATAGAAAAAAGATCTGGGCTCACTATCTTACTACTCAACGATGTATTCTTTTCTTAAAATTCTTAATGCCTCAACTTGATCATAGGCAAAAACTTAAGCTTTAGTTTTGAAAGCCTTAAGCAATGCAAATAAGATCGTTTGGAAAAGTTTAATTCTTTTTCTTAAGAAATCCTCTTGAACTGAATGTTAAATCATCAAGTTTCTTTCAAGTATGAAATAAAAGTAAGTTCAAGTGATTTTTTTAAAAGAAATAGAAGTTTAGAAATTCAAACCCATCCTCATGTGCCTTCAAGAATACTTTCAAAGAAGAAAGGCTTAGTTTAAGGCATACATATGATTCCGTTGGGTTCTTACATCAAAATCATTCAAAACAAGAGAGATCGAAGAGGGGGACGATAGTGAGCCCAGAAAACAAGTTTAGCTACTCATGAAAGATATAAAATAAGACATGTAAATAAAACAAGACATACCCGTGAATCTGAGTAGAAGAAGAGAAAGCTTGATCTTTATTGATATCACTTCAATCTTCAGATTACAATCACTCTATTCCTCTCTCTCACTGGTATTTGAACTGAACTATAAATTAGAAAACAGAGATATAACTTCTCTATACTATCTAACAAAGAACCTAAGCCCTAAAAATAAAGAAAAAACTTAAACTAATTTCCGGTCCCTTTTTCTCTTAAAAATACAGTATTTATAGGAAAAAACCAACCGAGGGAGGGCGTATGAAGATGGGGGAGCAAACGCTCCCACAATAGAAGCCAAACAGCCGCATAAACGCGGCTTTGGCTGCGTTGCCGCGACCTGGGTGTGGCCAGGTAGCCACACCCGGTGGGGTACACCTCCTTGTTTTGTGTTTTGACTTTATCCCCTGCTGGTTTTCCTGTTTTAGCTCTAGGATTTGATAGAACAGCCTTTGATTTTTGGCTTTAATCACTTGATTTGGGAAGATTCATTTTAACTAGTTTTTAACCTCTCTGATTTGCCATGATCTGTCTTGATTTTCTGATTTCGAGTTAATTCTGAATTAAGTCAGAATTTGATAGGCTTTTGGGCTCGTTTCTCTTTCCTATCCTTTCGTAATGGGCCTGCATTTTATAAAGAAAAATAGGTCTAATTAGATTTATTAGATAATAAACATGGTAATGTGACAATATATATGTAATATATGTGACCGATCATTAGTCATCATAAAAACTAAGGTGAAAGGCCTCTGGGCTAATAATTAATACGGCTTAGACATTTGCATCGTAAGTACGTGTCAAATTTTATTCCAATATACTGTATTTTGTTCTATTGTTGTAATCTTGACTGAGGTGTACATATTCCCTTGCATATAATTAGGATAAACACGTGGGTGATTTACTCGTTTTGTGTGTTATTCTTATCTATATTGCAGACTTGCACGAATCAGACTTAAGGGCATAACCCAATACAACATAAGGTGGGGAAGTCATTACACTCGCTTAGCCCAAAAATCACCTCCCTCCTCACACAATCCAAACCTAAATAAAAATTGATAGACATTGGCCCCTAGAGACATCTCAGACTCATTAAGAGATTGACCTCAGGAGGTAGTTGTTAGTTTCAGACTTTTGCCAAATCGGTGTTTAAGATTGGGGATTAAGAAGTTAAGCCTCGAGTATCCGGTGGTTTATCGTAATTAAGGCCCGTTGCTAACGGACAAATACCTCACACCGTATTTTGCCCCTACCTGGATGATTAGCTCGTGGTCCAATACTACAATATTTCTCTCCTGGATAGTCGATCAGTTAGGAGTCGTCTAGATCTAGGTCAACCCTTCTATAGGCTTGGTTTTGATATTTTTTCTTTTTACTTGTTTGTTTACTTTTTCTTTTTTGTTTTATATTTGTTTGTGAAATGGATTTCAACAGCAATAATTTTTTCAATCGTAATATGAATCCATATTTCACTTAGACCACATTTGACTCGGATAACTCCAACTGCCTTTGTATAACATGAACCAATCGAATAGGCGGGATTGGATTTATCCGACTCAATATAATCCATATTCTTTTTCTAATAATCAAAAATTTTAAAATAATTTTCACTCTTCCCAGAGTCAATGGGGATTCATCTCCCCCAAGTTGAATTTTCAATCACTTTATCCACAATCATATCCCTTTTTTGCTTCATATACTTCTTTTTCAAAACCAACGGTTGAAGAAAAATCCGAGTTAGAAAAGAAAATAGAAGTCTTAGAAGCGATGCTTGAGTCCCAATAAAATCAAAATGCGCTCGACTTAAAATGTTTCCAGCACCGACCTTCGTATACTCCTTTTCTATAACAACCAATTGAAGAAAAATCTGAATTAGATTAGAGTATGGAAGCCGTACAAGTCATGCTGGAGTCCTAGTAAAACGAGCTCGACACTAAATCTTCACAATTATTTTCACATCATACTTCATATATTACTTTTCTAAACAACTCATATAAGAAAATTTTGAGTTAGAAAAGAGTATAGAAGCCATGCTTGAGGCTGAGCGACAATTTCAGAAAATGTTGGACTCCCCAATTTCACAATATTTTTAATATTCATACTCAGTCCTGCTCTTCAAAATGACCAACCATCAGTCTTGGACACGAGTATAGAACTCTTGTGTGAGTCCGAGCGACAATCTCAAAATATGTTGGACTTACTATGTCAACTACAATTTCATGATTTATACTCATTCTTTTCAGTTTTATCTATTCAAAATGAGAAACCATTAATTCTGGAAAAGAGTATGAAACTCTTGTGTTAGTCCGAGCGACAATCTCAAAACATATTGGACTCATTATTTTTCCAAAATCAAGCTTCACATACTTCTTTATCAAAACACCCAACTGTAAAAGAATCTGCCTTAGAAAAGAGTGTGCAATCTTTGCGTGAGTCCGAGCAACAATCTCAAAATCTTATTGACCCACGATTTCATGACAATTTTCAAAACCAACTTCCGTACTCACCTTTTCAAAAAGAACCAACTACACAGAGTGTGGAAATATTATTCAGACTCGAAATCCTGTTACCCAGCCCTATCAGTAGGTTAGACTAAATAATGAGCAAATTGGTCAATAGGAGTGAGAAAAATTCTCTTATCAACTTTCGACCAATCCTTATATCTCTAGTTCTAGCGATCTGGCCCAACAATCATGTTGCTTTGAAAAACTAAGATTTAATTTCAGCACGCCCATTTGAACTTAACTAAACTCCAAGTTTTGAGAATCACATTGATATTTTGGCAAGTTATCCCTTTCCTAAAATTGAACTTGAGTATGAATGTGATCCTAAAACTCAACTTGATAATTCAATTTCACTTATTAGCTCATTATTGACTCCGGTATCTTTATCCGATTTTAATCACTTTTTCGAGTCAGTATTGAATCCTATGCACGTTCGTCGTGAAATTGAATTGCCAATTTTTCAAGATCTACTTATTGAACTTGATCAATATCATACTTTTGAAAGTCTTATTGACAAATTGGTAAGTTTTCATTTTTATGAAATTGAAACTCAATCGGAAATGTGACTCCGATCCTCAATTTTGTGATCTAATTCAAATTCCTGAATCAATATTGTCTCATGTTTTGTTACTCTATTTGAGCAACATTTTAGAGTTAGTTTTGATTCTCATACCTATCATTCTTGAACTTAAATCACCAATCTTAGAAAGTTACTTTCCATTGTGGGAAAATGAATGTGGACTAAAGTTTTCACTTCTTGATTTGGACCCACTTTCTGAATAAATTTTGACTCCTAACTTTTACTTGATTTCAGTCACTTTCCTGAGTCGGTATTAGTTATTATACTTTCTGAGTCCGAATCAATCATTCCATCATTTCACACTCCATTTTGGGACAAATGTGTTGATAAAATGACTCTGTAATTATTTTGAAAATTTGAAAAATAGATGGGATAAATTTTCTAATAAAAATTATCTATGTGTTCGTTCTAATAGTGGGTTATATTAAAGAGGTCATTCGTGGGTTTCTGTAAACACCACATAAAATGGATTGAGCTGCATTTCATGCACCAACCAGACCTCCACCGGACCACCACGTTGAGGTGAATTCTTCTTCTCTCTATATATTAATGCATACATATATTCACGATGCATTGAGGACAATACATGAGATAGGTGTGGAGGAGGATCTGCTAACGTGGAGTTTTTAAATTTTCTTTCTTTCTCACTTTTTAAGGATATTTTTATAAACCTCTCTTTTGTATAGGATTTTCCCTTTCTTTAAAAACTTTTTGAAACAAGAACAAAAGTTTTGGTCTATTTTTAAGAAAATTAAGATGATCTTAGAAAATTAAGAAAACTTTAATTATGACATTTTAAATCTAGTTGAAATAATGGATCTTGTTTAAAATTATAGGTTAAATATGGTAGATTGAGAAGATAATTTGATCTTGAAATTTTTTGCCTTAGAGAGTATGCACTTCATACTTACACAATCTTTGGATGGAAACAAAGACTAAAGATACGATAAAACAAAAATAATAAAAAAATATTATATATATGAATAAGAAAAAAATTACTTATTAAAGCTGGATAACTATGCCTCAAGAAACATGATTACTCAAACCTAATGGTGGTCAAAAGAAACAAATAATCTCCCCTAAGTTATGTGGCCTTATTTATTCGAGTCCTTAAGCCTAAGAGATGCTTTCTCGTCTGGTGGCCGAATATCGTCTGATTTGGGAGTCATAGGTTAAAAGTCTACTTTATGGGTAAATTAGAAAGCCTAAAAGAAACTAAGGGAAGAAAAGAAGAAAAATACATATAATAAATGGCTTTAAGATTAGAGTTGAAATCTCCTAAATCTACACTAACACAAAGTGAAGATTATCCAGATTTTATGGAAGTTCAAATATTCAATCCAATTTTGAGTTCTTACTGACGACAAGATCCTGCTTCTAGGCTAAGTTTAAGGAAGAATATTTTTTTGTGAACTTATGACCTTAAATCACTTAAATTGTTGCAAAAATATTTTGAAAACTTTTCTCTCTTTCAAAATATATTTTAAAAAACATAAACTTTTATTTTCTTTCTTCATGGATTTCGTGGGTGTAATCCGCTGAAAACTTTCAGGAGACAAAACTCCTCCTCTAGGGGAAACCTAAAGGTTTAATCCTTGTTACACATGTTCAGTGCAATTGCCTCACTTGCGAAAGCAGTGTAATAACTTTCCTAATTTAGTTTTTGTTTTGTAAGGGACGAGCAAAAGATAAGTGTATAAGTGTGATTAGTTTCTAAACATGACACTTTATTATCGCATTCCCTACCAATTTAAAAATAAAAACTCTGCTAAAATGCCGACTCTGTCTTTTATTTGCAGATATACCAAGAGAAGGACAGAATGATAAATAGAGGCTGAATATTGATATTTTGGGGATAATTTTAGAGATTTCTTGGAGGCCAAGTGTTTCTAGAAGAACTCAAAATAGAGTCCACTAGAAGCCCAAAATTGAGGCCTAATCTGCTGAAAAATCAGAGAAAATATCAGAAATTATGGAGCAGAAAGGAGACACTCATAGCTGGACGAGCCCGGGGCCCAAAAACCAGGGCACTTGGCCCTAGTATGGCTGTGGATCCACGAAAATTTGCGATGCGTGGCCTCATCTCGGCTTCCAGAAGCGTTATGTGGTCTATAAATACTCCTTTTGTGAGCAGAATTTAGGAGAGAGCTATAGGCTACGGTTTTCTTCCATTTTAGGGTAGTATAGTGTAGCTGTTCTTCTTTTTTTGTATTTTGTTTTGTTTTAGATCATGTATTAGGGCACAATTGATTCAGTTGAGAGAGAGAGAGAGAGAGAGAGAGAGAGAGAGAGAGAGAGAGATTGATGTAATAGAGAGTGGCAATTTATGAAACCTTCCTCTTTTCTTTCCATGGTTTCTTCTATAGCCTCTTATATGATAATCCACATGAATTTAGTTGTCTCTATAAGGCCTTACTCTTGCAAGAAACTTGATGACTCATGATGATGCATTCTAATTTGTTAACTTGCTAACAAGCTGACTCTCTTATTTCATGCATACTTCTAATGGCTTTGATAATCTAATATTTGCATTAGCTTACTCTTGATGCAAGTTTGAATGTGAAGAACAATCTCATGTGCCATGCTTTGAATCATCTCTTGAAGAAGCCAAGAATTAGTGATGGCCAAGGATCCATATGAGGCAACTATCACTAAGAGGTCAGCATGATTAGTGGAGAACTTAATAGTTAGTAGCCATAAATTTTGTTCTCTTTTTGGTTTGTTTTCAAAACTATTCCAAAACCATCTCATTCTTTTCTTATCAATGTCTTCACCATCTTCTTCGTTTATTCTTATTTTCATCTTTTTACCACAAATTGATCTCTTTTCTATTACCTAAATCACTTTCCACTTCATGTTTTACCTCACTTTCTACTTTCTTGTTTTCCTTTACCGATTTCAAAACCACCAGTACCACTTCTTTATTATTTTCACATCGCCGTTTTTATCGCTTTCTCGACCTACCACTTCTAGTTTTCTTTTTCTTTTCTTTTCTCTTTCGTTAACAAAGAAGAATTTATTAACAGCTAGCGTGAATGGACTGTTAATGCTTCTGTCACCTCCCGTCTCTGTGCATTCAATCTGTATAGCCTATATGCTATAACAAAAATATCGAGAAAGCCAAAGTGCACATAGTTTCACTAATTTATAAAATAAACATTTTCATGCACGCTTAACTTTTGAATAGTCATCGCCTCAGGCTTGTGCTAAATGCCTAGTATGCACATGTGGAGATCTTGCTGTATAAGAATGTTCATCATGTTTCGCTGCTATAGAGTTAAGTTGGTCTGCCCATCAAATGGCTTTAACTCAATCTTCACATCGCCGACCATCGTCTTCTCTTCAACTATCACGGACACCCCAAACCTTGCTCTGATACCACTTATTGACGATTTAGCAATCAAAGAGCCACCATCAGGATCTTATTGTAGATGACACTTGAAGCAGACAAATGAAATGATGAAAGCACCAAAATAAATTATAATATCAATGGCACAAAAGAACATATAAGATTTACATGAAAAACCAAACGAGAAAAACCATGGCAATAGCTTGGTGCTCGTAGGGGATTTCACTATGTCAGAATCAGCAAAAGGGTATAAGACACACGACACACCCGACTATGCTAACTTCTGTCATACACAACTAACATGCATCCACCTTCAATAATCTCAATGCTAGAGCTATCCTCAAATAAGAAAGAGAAGCTCTCCTCCACTCAAAACACTATTTATCTCTCAGGAGAAAAATAAGTGGAACACACACAGAATAGATCTCTATTTCTATCTCTCTTTTCTCATGTTAATCTCTCCACAAGGAGCTTGCCTATTTATAGGCTTGAGAGAACCCGTTAGGTCCATCTCTTCATCTTCCGACATCCATCTATTAATAAGAAATCGTGGGATTCTGCAAAATAGTCAATGGTTTCAATTCTTGCGATTCTG
The DNA here is from genome assembly GCA_038442645.1 of Agave tequilana. NCBI lineage: Eukaryota > Viridiplantae > Streptophyta > Magnoliopsida > Asparagales > Asparagaceae > Agave > Agave tequilana. Next base: position 71,557 of record JAVJIF010014310.1, on the reverse strand, counting down.
CTTGCAGAGTTAATGCACCGAGAATGCGAATGGTCAGGTTGCATTAATTGGTCATAACTTCTTCAATTCACCTTTCTTTTGAGTGATTCGAAGCTTGTCATTAAAAAGAATTAATTCTCTACAAGTATTGTATTGAAGACTGAACCAAATAAAGAATCCATCCTGCCTGAGAAGTTCGCGCAAAACTAGGTCCGAAAATGGTCCGCCTAGATCCAATTGGGAACATATCTCACTCTGAGATCATATCCCACTCCGGGAATATATCCCACTCTGAGATAATAGACCCTACTCTGACATGAGTTCACAGACATTACTTCGTGCTCCGAACAAGTTAGAATATCGAGCCAATCTCTAACGCATACAAAATCAAATCCTACTCAAACTATGGCTCATAATAAAACTATGACTATAATTCTCCAAATACTTTTAAGATTCTATAGCTGAATTGAAATCACCTAGAGGGGGGTGAATAGGTGATAATGCTAATCAATGCACAAATTTAAAAATGAGATGATGCATCGATCACTCAAAGCAAGATTAAAAGCCGAATACCCCGTGAAGGGCTCTGAACTCCTTCCTCGTGATTCCTCTAAATAAGAGTTTGAGATGCGTAATGCAATCTTGTTGTGAGAGTATAGATCGACAATATAAGAATGAATGAATGAATGGAAAGCAAGTAAATAACACAAGTAAATCAATCGCAAACACAGAGATTTGTTTCAAGGTTCGATCACCCAGCTCTACGTCCCCGCCTTCACCCAGAAGGATTTTCGATCTACTAGAACTTCCACAAAGAATTACAACCACTAGGGAGTACCCAACTCCTCAATCACACTCCTCTAGTTCAGAGGTAGTAGAACCACAAATACAATAATCACTTGGTGATCAAAAGACCACAAACTCTCTTTTGAAAAACTTTTCTTTACAAAACCCTAGAGAATAATGTATAGGATTGAAGCTCAAGGTTTGTAAGTGAAAAATAAAATAAAGTAGAAGAGAGTTTTGATTCAAAAACTTCAGAGAAATATCAGATATTAGAGCACAAAAACTGAGAATAAAATTTCTTTCAAAAAGACTTAAGCTTTGATTTCTTTTGCAAATGTTGTTGTAAATCATCTCAACCCTATCCACCCCTATTTATAGGATAAAGGTAGGGATTAAAGGATAAACACTAATTTTGATTAATCAAGAAAGATAAGACCCAAACCAGCCATAAACCTGAAAGATCACCTAGAGGGGGGGTGAATAGGTGATTATGCTAATCTAGTGAACTCAATGCGAAATTTAAAAACTTAATGCAATACACTCAAGTGCAATCAACAAGTGAAGCACACACAACCAAGCCAAGCAATATGAATGCACAATATGAATAGTTGCAAGGCACAAAGTAAAGAGAGAGATAGAGAGAGTCAATGGATCAAGCACAAACAACAAGATATGTTACGAGGTTCGAGCACCCAGCTCTACATCCCCGCCTTCGACACACGAAGGATTTCCAATCCACTGGCTAGTCCACAAAGGACTCTCACAAGGAGTACCCAACTCCTCTCTTTACAACCACAACCTCCACTTGAGGCAAGCTCCAATCCAACAAAACAATCACCTCACAACCCGAGGGGTTAGCACAAAGTAAACACAAGGATCACCTCACAACTTGAGGGATACAACCCAAGGCACAAAGCCAAACAAAGATTGGGTTTTTAACTTGGTGGTCTAAACAATAACCACAAACAATTTCTTTCTACTTAGTGGTTTCAAGCAACAACCATAAACAATCTCTTTCTACTTAGTAGTTTCAAGCAACAACCACAAACAATCTCTTTCTCCCACACAAAAATCCTATAGAAAAGATAGTAGATTTTAGCTCAAGTGTGAAGAAAACCAATGGAATGGAAATCAAAATCACAAAGAAAAATCCTTGGGAAAAACTGAAACCAAGATATAGATGTTGAATCAAAACTATTTTCCCAAAAACCCTTCTCTTTGGTTTTCCAAGCCCTAGCAAAAACACCAAATAGATTGTTCAATTTGAATCCAAAAACTTCTTTTGATTGCTGTGAAAACACCAGAGAGTAGGGAAAAATTCGCACAAAAAATCTTAGAGAAAAACTCTTGCCAAAGGGGTATTTATAGGCAAATCTGGAAACTAGCCGTTGGCAGCAGATTTTGCCAAAATAACCCTGCCGGTCGACCGGTCCGGTCGACCGCCCAACGGTCAATTTTTGCCCGTTGGCAGCTACCGGTCGACCGCCCCGGTCGACCCAAACAAACAGAGAGCTCTGCTCTCATCCCGGTCGACCGTGACGGTCGACCATCCCTGTCTGCCAAACGTGCACATATTTGTACACGTCGGTCGACCGACTCCAGGTCAAGTCGACTTGTTTAGAGAATAAGTCGACTGATTGAAGTCTGGAATAGAAAACTGGATTAGAAAATCAGTTTAAAAATATTTTGAAAAATCTTTTAAAACTCCTAAAAATCACCAAAAATAGTTTTATCAATTTGCATTGATATATAAACATGTGGTAAAAAGTTTAGCTCAAATATCAATCAATATGAACTATTTTTGTGTCTAATCATTTTTACCAAAAACCAAAAACTGTATTTTCTAAAACTTTGATTTTGAATAGAAACTACGTTTTGTCCAAAACTCTTCCAAATACAAAAACATGATATTTAAACAACATTTAGGCATGATGCATATGGATAGAAATCCAATATACATGAAACAACTATATATCCATGTTTTTGTCAATGATTCCAAAATATGTTTTGTCAAAAATACCAAAACATAAAACACATGAATAAGTGAGTCAAAACTAAGTTTGTCTAGGAAATTTAAAGCATCTATGTATATAGAACAAATCATATATACATTAAACCATGTAAACTTGTTTTGATCTATCTATTCATGAAACCAAGATCGGTTAAACCTAAAACCGAAAAACCAAAAACCAAGATTCAAAACATGAAACGTGTGTGTTGTGAACTTGAGCATTATCATACTATTCAAATCTTTACAATTTGGATCTAAACACAAAACTAAACTATGGTACCGAAATCTTCTTGTAGAGCGCAATCTCCAAGCCGACTCGATCCAAAACTCCTTGATCCACGAGCAAGTGCTATATATGATCTTTGACGCTCGAGCTCTTGAATCAACATGTGAAAGATGTGTGGAAGCTTTCACCAACTAATAACTTGATTAATGATATGAAACTAAACTCACAAGATTATTAGTACACATAACTACATGAGTTAATCATCATCAAAACTAGAGTGGAAGGCCTTGGGCCAACAATCTCCCCCTTTTGATGATGACAAAACTCATGGAGTTATATATGCATGGATTAAAGTTAAGCTTCAAAGATGCTCCCCCTTAACTCATGCATACCCAAATAAACATAATGAATATGCAATGAAGGCTCTTAAACATGAAACATGAAACATGCATATCTATGCATAAACAATAAAGGGTTCTAGATACCAATGAAATGTTTAAAACAAAACATGCTCTAGATACCAATACCAATGAAATGTTTAAAACAAAACACCAATTCCAATGAAATGTTTAAAACAAAACATGCTCTAGATACCAATTACACTCTATATACCAATTACAAAACATCCAATTACAAAACATGCTTTAGATACCAATTAAAACTAAACTAAATTAAACTTAATATATGCAAAACAAAAACATGCATATATAAACCAAATTCTTCTCCCCCTTTTTGTCAATCATCAACAAAGGGGTAAAAATCAAAACAAAACAAAACCTTCTCTCTTTTAATACAAAGAGTCAATCTTCAATAAGGGGTAAAAGCAAAGCCAAATCATAAATATTTCTCCCCCTTTTTGTTCGAAACAATGAATCAATAAAAAATAATATTTCCTTTTTGTCTAAAACAAAAACAAAGTCAATTAGAGGTGACAATCAATTAAGGTACCAATTGAAAATATGTCAAAGAATAGCATCTTGATACCAATTGAAAGGAAACAAACAAAAATATTGATACCAATTTTAAACAAAAACACATGAAAAATCTTGATGTCAATTGAAAATAAACATAATAAATTTTGAATGTCTAAACACAAATATTTTGATACCAATTGTAAATCATTTTCATTTTAAACATATGATACCAATTTGAATTTTCAATCATAAAGTAAGGGAGTGGGAATCAAATACCAATTGAAAGACAAAATCAAATTTTCTCCCCCTTTATGAAATACCAACTAAAATGATGCATAGGCTTGATACCAATTTAAAAGTAATCAATTGAAACAAAATTAAAACTCAAGCACTAGCATAAACAAGATTTTGTGCTTAAAGATATAGGGATATAATAAGCACAAATAAAATATATATATGTATGAAAAATAGATACCAATAGAAGTTGATATTCTTGGAATGAAGCATACATACAAGCACATATGAGTATACAAGAAATGTCACGATTGATACCAATTGAAAGAATTCAATGATACCAATTGAAATAACAATAATGATCAAGTGTATATCTCATATTATCTACCTCCCAATCATGGTTCAAGTTTTTAAATGATTTTCATTTTAAAGCATACATGAACATGATCTCCCATCCATCCTCCCATAGATGGTAGGGGTTTTCGAAAATTTGATTTGAAAATAAGCTTTGTTTGAAAATCTCTACCATAGTGAAGAATACGAACTAGTTATAGGAAAAAAACTTTTTTTTTTAAAACTAGTACGAAATCCTTCAAGTAAGGAATAAAACAAATTATTTTTCATGAAACACATGTAAATCACATGATCACTAAACACTCAAAATCCATAAAGCTCATATCAAATTCTCATGAAAACAAATCATGAGTAAACTAATAAAGTGAGTGTACAAGTATAATGTGACACATATCAATCATGAAAATATTCAATTAGGCTCATATGAAATTCCTTGAAAACATGAAAACTTGAAAAACTAGATTTTCATTACCAATAGAAATTCATCTAAGATGTGAAATCACCAATTGAAATTATCTTAAAAAACATGAAATTCATCCAAACGATTTAAACTTCAAGGCATATGTATGTCATGTACAAACTAAAGTATACATACATATCCTAAACATAATGAGTCCACAAAAGTATATGCATGAAGGCACGTGGCTCAACGATGTACATGTATAATCAATAGTTTGGATAAGATAGACATATACATGAAGTTAAACAAATAAACACGAAATCAAGAAAAACTAAATTTCACCAAAACTAATTTCATTTCAAGTTATATGTATGAATTGTCAACACAATAAGTATACATACATATCCCTAAACACAATTGAGTCCATATATAGATATGTATGAAAGGCAAATGACTCAAAGGGTATACATGTATATCTTAAGGTTTGGCAAAATAAACATATACATGAAATGAAAACTCATACAAATAAAACAAATCCAAAAATAGGAATACAAGTTTAAAATGCATGAATCATCAAAACTAGACTATACTAGCACATCTAATGGGCACAAATAGGCATTCAAGCACAAACATATATAAAGATTTATTTGTAGCCCACTATATGTACAAGTATAAATCCTAGTCTTAATGAAAACTAACATCTAAACGCATATTCAAATCATGAAGCATAAAACGGGAATCATAATCCAACATGATAAACATGATAATCAAAACATGAATTATTAAAATAAAAAGTCATAGTCAACCACATGATTAGCATGACAAAGACATGTGCATTAGATCTATGATTAACATGATTGCTAAAACATAAAGAGAACACAAAATATGGGTCCATACTAAACATGGGTGTCTCAACAACTAATCATGTAAAGCATAAGTCTAATAAACATGGCAAACATCATACTAATCATGAAACAATAAAACATGATTCAACAAAACAAAAATCATAAACATCCACATGATCATTATGTATATGCATGTGCATTAGATCTAGTGCATACATGTTAGTTTAAACAAGGTGAGTACACTAAATATAGATCCATATAAAACATGGGTGCTCAAGTAACTAAACATGCATAACACTATTCTAATTAGCATGGCATAGGCATAATGAATAACAAAACATGACATGCTATAAATAGATAATCATGAAAAGCATGCAAATAAAAATAGGAGTTAGAGAATGATACCAAAACCGATGAAGGTGCATCTCTAGTTCTCCAAACCACGGTGGTCCTCCCACCAAATCTCCTTGAGAGTGAAGCATCCAAATGGTTCTCTTTTAGGCTTAGAACGCATCCACCTCAAGGCACCAATACTCTCATGTGATGCGAGAGCTCCCACCTACATCAAAAAGCATAGAGGTGGTCTTTGGTACCCATTTTTTTTTGGGTCCACGGGGGTTAGTATCTTTTCTAACCCAAACAAAATTAGTTGCTAAATTTTCATGAAAAACATGATCATAACAAAATCTAGTAAGGTGGTCTTTTCGACCACAATGTGTACATGTGTACACATGAGCATACATGTTATGGTTGGGTCCGTGAAAAGCATGTGTATGCCGTGTAGGGTGTGCATGCAAAGATTGACCTTGTTTCTTACGAACCAAGGTTTCCAAACGTGAATGATTCAATGTGCATTGGCTCAAAGTGGAGCCCAAACATTCAACACTCATCTTCAAAACATTTATATCATTTTCAATGGTGGAAGATAAAGTGGAGCATGCAATAGGAGTGCTAGAACAAGAAGCTACACTAGCATGACAAACATGAATATCAATCTCATTTTGCAAAGATTCATTTTTCTTTAAAACAAGATCAAGTTCCTTAGTGATAGAATCAATTTTATTTTTCAAGGAAAGGTTATCTTTAAAAGTAAAATCCAATTTTGAAGATAAAATCTCATTGTTTTTCACAACATCCTTACAATCATTTTTGTTTTTCAAAACATCAATCTCATTAAGGGCAAGGTCTAGTTGAGATCTTAGTGAGTCCCGTTCACTAGTAATCTCTTCCTTCTCTTGCAAAACCAATTCAAAATTAGAACACAAATCCTTTAGTTCATTTTTCAAAACAAGGTTGTCCTCTTTCAAAAGATTGTGTTTTTTCATAAAATTTTCAAGCTTTTGAGCAAGTTCCAAATTTAAAGTTTGAACTTCAAAACAACCATGGCAATAGGAACTAGAGCTATCATCTAATTGAGTGTCCGATTGTACCTCAAGGGAGTTTTTCCCTTGGACCATGAAGCAATGCTCTTCGGACTTTTCTCTCTTAGATCTCCTCATCTTGTTGATAATCCTTGGAAGCTCGGGAGACGTCAATAAGCTCCAAACTGCAAAAGCCGAGTCATAATGATAAACATCGGTAAAAGATGTTCACTAAGAGATGCTCTAAGTGCTCTAAGTGCTAATGCATTAGCCTTTTTATGCTTGCTACTATTAGGGAATGATTCCATAGTGGAGGCTTGATAAACTAGATGTCCTAGTCTTTTCAAATGGCTACTCATATTGGCCTTCCAAACATCAAGTCTAATATGGTCAAACATAGGAGGGCTATCCATGAGTGCAAACTAAATGAGTGCAAATGAACAATGCAAATGAAGATTAGCAAACCAAGATCTCACTCCTAGCTCTAATACCAATTGAAAGATCACCTAGAGGGGGGGTGAATAGGTGATTATGCTAATCTAGTGAACTCAATGCGAAATTTAAAACTTAATGCAATACACTCAAGTGCAATCAACAAGTGAAGCACACACAACCAAGCCAAGCAATATGAATGCACAATATGAATAGTTGCAAGGCACAAAGTAAAGAGAGAGATAGAGAGAGTCAATGGATCAAGCGCAAACAACAAGATATGTTACGAGGTTCGAGCACCCAGCTCTACATCCCCGCCTTCGACACACGAAGGATTTCCAATCCACTAGCTAGTCCACAAAGGACCCTCACAAGGAGTACCCAACTCTTCTCTTTACAACCACAACCTCCACTTGAGGCATGCTCCAATCCAACAAAACAATCACCTCACAACCCGAGGGATTAGCACAAAGCAAACACAAGGATCACCTCACAACTTGAGGGATACAACCCAAGGCACAAAGCTAAACAAAGATTGGGTTTTTAACTTGGTGGTCTAAACAACAACCACAAACAATTTCTTTCTACTTAGTGGTTTCAAACAACAACCACAAACAATCTCTTTCTACTTAGTGGTTTCAAGCAACAACCACAAACAATCTCTTTCTCCACACAAAAATCCTATAGAAAAGATAGTAGATTTTAGCTCAAGTGTGGAGAAAACCAATGGAATGGAAATCAAAATCACAAAGAAAAATCCTTGGGAAAAACTGAAACCAAGATATAGATGTTGAATCAAAACTATTTTCCCAAAAACCCTTACTTTGGTTTTCCAAACCCTAGCAAAAACACCAAATAGATTGTTCAATTTGAATCCAAAAACTTCTTTTGATTGCTGTGAAAACACCAGAGAGTAGGGAAAAATTCGCACAAAAAATCTTAGAGAAAAACTCTTGCCAAAGGGGTATTTATAGGCAAATCTGGAAACTAGCCGTTGGCAGCAGATTTTGCCAAAATAACCCTGCCGGTCGACCGCTCAACGGTCAATTTTGCCCGTTGGCAGCTACCGTCGACCGCCCCGGTCGACCCAAACAAACAGAGAGCTCTGCTCTCATCCTGGTCGACCGTGACGGTCGACCGTCCCTGTCTGCCAAACGTGCACAGATTTGTGCACGTCGGTCGACCGACCCGGTCGACCGACTTCAGGTCAAGTCGACTTATTCAGAGAATAAGTCGATTGATTGAAGTCTGGAACAGAAAACTGGATCAGAAAATCAGTTTAAAAATATTTTGAAAAATCTTTTAACACTCCTAAAAATCACCAAAAATAGTTTTATCAATTTGCATTGATATATAAACATGTGGTAAAAAGTTTAGCTCAAATATCAATCAATATGAACTATTTTTGTGTCTAATCATTTTTACCAAAAACCAAAAACTGTATTTTCTAAAACTTGGATTTTGAATAGAAAATATGTTTTGTCTAAAACTCTTCGAAATACAAAAACATGATATTTAAACAACATTTAGGCATGATGCATATGGATAGAAATCCAATATACATGAACAACTATATATCCATGTTTTGTCAATGATTCCAAAATATGTTTTGTCAAAAATACCAAAACATAAAACACATGAATAAGTGAGTCAAAACTAAGTTTGTCTAGGAAATTTAAAGCCATCTATGTATATAGAACAAATCATATATACATTAAACCATGTAAACTTGTTTTGATCTATCTATTCATGAAACCAAGATCGGTTAAACCTAAAACCGAAAAACCAAAAACCAATATTCAAAACATGAAACGTGTGTGTTGTGAACTTGAGCATTATCATACTATTCAAATCTTTACAATTTGGATCTAAATACAAAACTAAACTATGGTACCGAAGTCTTCTTGTAGAGCGCAATCTCCAAGCCGACTCGATCCAAAACTCCTTGATCCACCGAGCAAGTGCTATATTTGATCTTTGACGCTCGGGCTCTTGAATCAACATGTGAAAGATGTGTGAAAGCTTTCACCAACTAATAACTTGATTAATGATCTGAAACTAAACTCACAAGATTATTAGTACACATAACTACATGAGTTAATCATCATCAAAACTAGAGTGGAAGGCCTTTGGGCCAACAAAACCTTGGTTGGAGAATAAAACGACGTTTTAATGCAAGTTTAAAAAACTAGCCGTTTGGCTGTTAATACACTCACGGTCGACCGGCCCGGTCGACCGGTTTTCAAAATCATATGATCGTTGGCAGCCCCCGGTCGATTGCCCAATTGATTGAGATTTTCCAGTACACAAAATACAGAATATTAGATTTAGAAATAGAGATGTGCGAGGTGCTCAATTCTAATCCGCGGTAGCAATGGGCTATGCGGGTCGTGATCCTCAGGGAGGGACTAGCGATGGAAGCGTTTAAGTAAGTTATCTCTTTTTTATTTATTTTTATTATTTACAATGGTATTTACAATGAAGTGGGAAGAAAAGAATGATGTGAGTCGGTGATCTACACTAAAATTACAAAAGAAAGAAAGAAAAACTAAAAATAATTACTTACCTCTTCTGCCCTACTTACCTTTGATCCGTTTGCAACGACTTACCTTGTCTTGGAAGGCATGCAAGTTTGGGATATAGGATCTTCCACCATCTCGATCTACACTACGAAAAGAAAAGACGAACTACACTAGCAAGAAAAGGCTTGTTCATCTCCATAGGCTATCAAGGGCACTTCTTCGGCTAGGCAGTCTCGAAGCGATCGGATCTCACGGTTTGCAAGACATCAGTAAGAAGTAATAGAATAGAACAAGAATTGAAGAACATAAATAAACAAGAATAAAAGTACAGAAATAAACAAGAATAAAAGAACGAACCTTGAGTGGATTTATTAACAATGGAAGAAAAGTAAACTTACACCCCTGTCACCTCAGTACAAGTATGAACTCCTTCCTCCATGAAAGCATCCTCCCCTCTTAGTTACAAAAATTACAAAAGAAAACAAAAAGAAAATCTAACCTAAATTACAAGTTAGCCTAAAAGAAACCCTAGCTTTAGCTCTGTATCTTCTGTTAAATTCTGTTCGCCCTCTGTGTTGCGTCTGCAGGGGTATTTATAGGTGCAGAAGTAGGTAGAGTCCCAGATAAACTCGTGCACGAAAGCTGTTGCCCTGGCTTAGCCATAATGCCGCGGAAACGCGGCTTGGGCCGCGTTTCCGCTGCCTGGTAGTGGCAGATGGCCACGCGCTTTGACGCGTGGCTTCTCCTGGTCCGTCCATCTGGGCGTTGTCTTCTGGAAGCTGCATCCTGGCTCTTTATCTTGGGATTTCGAGATAACTTGGGAAGCAAGTTACCTGTATCTCAAATCTCCCAATATCTTTTTAACGAATTTCCTTATCTTTGCACTTTCTTCTTTGGCTTTTATCCTCATCCTGCAAGTGTTTAGGGTTGAATAGAAGTCTATCCTTCCCTTTCTTTTAGTATTTGCAACTTTTGCCCTTGTGTAATTGCAATTTTGACATTTAATAATTGCAACTTTTGCATTGGGCTTAAATATGGGCTTTTGGGCTTCTTTTGAGGCTTTATTTCTTTATTTTTATTTCTCAAGGCCTGCACACAATAAATAATAAAATATTAGTAAATGTGCAGAATTATATGAATAAATATGAAAATGTGATGGTAAATGTAATGATAAAAATGCACTTTTCACTACCAATCACACCCCCACACTATCTTTTTGCTCGTCCTCGAGTAAAAATCAAAAAGAAAAAGAAAAAGAAAAAGAAAAATTAATTTATCTAACTCACTTTCGTAGAAATCACGGTTGCACTTAGCACGTGCAACAAGCCGTTAAACCTTTAGGTTACCCTAGAGGATGAGTGTTGTCTCGTGAAGGTTTTCAGCGGATTACACCCACAAAATTCATGAAAAGGAAAATATTTGAAATACTTTTGTAAAGACTAAGTAATCTATAATTTTTTTTTTAAGATCCTCATTTTTATTCATTCTTAAACTTAATCTTTATATAGTAAATTGTTTTCCTTTTTAGGTAAGGGTCAAAATTGAATTTTTGTATAGTCTTTTTCGTTACCCTAAGTCATATGCATCCTTGTGAATTTTTACTAGAAATTCCTTAACTTGGACTCTCATGCCTTTTTATTATTATATATATATATTTTCTTTTTTTTAATATGTATAACTCATCTAATTTTCTTTCGTGTAAGCATCAAGGCTTCTTGAGGACCTCAGACCTAACTAATTGACTATTAGATGTGTTAATACATACATAATATTTCTTAGTTTTCTTAGGCTTTTTAATCCACTCATGTAGCGAACTTAAAGTCGGTGGCTCCCAAACCGGTCGGCTTTAGGGCACCAGGTGAGAAAACACCCCACGAACTCAAATTCGAGTGAACTAGGCCACAAAACTAAGGTTTTTATTTATACAATCACCTTTAGGCATGAATACTTATGCTTCTTGAGGCACATGTATCCAGCTTAATTGGTGAAATTTTCTTTTTTTTAAATTTTTTATGAGGCACAAGGGTCTTTGTCTTAGAATCCTAAATATGCATTAGGTATGCACATTTCATTAAGGTAAAAATTAAGACTAACTACTTATTCAATTTTTTCTCCTATACCTAAAAATTCAACAATTTATTTATTTTGACCAAGTTTTTAGAAATCCTAATCATGATTTTCCTAATTATTAAGATTAACTTAGATTTCTTTCAAAAGATAAGTCAAAATATTGTTCTTTTTTTTTTATTAGCAAATTTTGGTTAGTTTCTAACATGTTAGTATGTTAGTAAAGCCTACCCCCACACTTATCTCATGCATTGTCCTCAATGTATGAATGTATGCATGTATGCATGAAAAAGAAGAAAGGGAAGGCAGATGTTACCTCAAGGTGGTGGTTCCGGAGGTGGTCTAATTGGGCCAAGCGTTGCTACCCAATCAAGATAATGTGGTAGTTCACGGGACCTACCTTTATTGACCTCTTTTCTATTTACATGTTTACAGTCCCCAGTATGAATAGGATCATGGAAGATCCTCTCGTGAAACTTACTTCCTTTACATGACCAGTCCTGGAAAATCATCACAGAGTCATGGTCTATACCTATGTCCAACAAAAGAATGTGACTTGGTAGAATGGTTGACTTGGACTCAAGAATGAGAGGTTCAGGAACGAATACCGACTCAGGAAAGAAACTTAAATCAAGTAAGGGTTCAGGAGTCGAGCTTGTTTCAAGAAGTGTGTCCAAGTCAAGAAGTTGAAACTCAAGTTCACAATCATCTTCCCACAATGGAATGTGACTCAATATTGGTGATTCAAGTTCAGGAATGATAGGTGTGGGAATCAAATCTGACTCTAAAAGATTACCTAAGTCGGGTAACAAAACAGGAGTCAATATTGATTCGGGAATTTGAACTTGATCACAGATTTGAGAATCAAAGTCACATATCTCATTCGGTTCAATCTCATAAAAATGAGAACTTGCCAATTTGTCAATGGGACTTTTAAAAGTATGAAATTGGTCAAGTTCAATATGATGATCATCAAAAATGGGTGATTCAATTTCATGATCTATGGGTACGGGAATAAATGTTGGCTCAGAAAATTGGTCCAAATTGGGTAAGGATACCGGAGTCAACATAGATTCGAAAATGGAAACTGAATCGCAAAGTTGGGGATCGGGTTCACATTCACAATTTAATTCAATCTCATTAAAATTAAAACTAGCCAATTTGTCCAAGGATTGGGGTTGAGCAAGTTCATATTGATGTGATGAAATTGAATTTTGATCAAGGTCTTCTAAACAGAATGATTCTTGGTTCCTATCAACTTACTCAAGAATGTTGGAAAGTCTAGAAATTTGATCATTCATTATATCTTGCAACCGATCCACTTTTTCTTCTAACCCATCGAATAGATCAATGGTGGACTGAAACCTTGGTGATGTGGGAAAAGACGTATATGAAGATAATGGTTGAACAGGTGGTTGACCATATGGCTCAGGGGTATTGAATCCCCATTGACTCTGTGAAGAGTAGTGATGATTATTCCAATCTTGTTCATAGTATTGGAACTGGGGCATGTAATGATTCGGATAAGACCAATCTGGCACACTAGGTTGGTCAAAGTTATGATATGCCGGTTGGTAATATCCGAATAAGAGGTTGGTGTGTAATATGATTAAAATTAGAAAAATTATTATTATAGGCCATATCACACAAACACAAACAAAGAAAAAAAATAAAACAAACAAATAAGCAAACAAAAAAAAGAAAATTAAAAAAAATTCTAACCTAAGTTAGGGTAGACCTATGACCTAGACGACTCCTAACTGGTTAGACTGTCCACGGGAGGTAGGGTGCAGACTTTGACCACAAGTTAATCAGCCAGGTCAGGGCAAGATTGGTAGGAGGTTTTCCTTCAAAGACGTTCCTTAATTAAGTAACCACCAATCTTCGGGCTTTCGGCCCTCAATCCCCTTCCTAGACACTGATTTGGCAAGAGTCAACTTCCAGCACCGTTCCCCCTTAGGATAATCTCCTAAGTGAGTCCGAGATGTCCCTAGGGCCAACGTCTACTAATTTTTAGTTAGGGTTAGGGTTGTGAGTGCTTGGAATATGATTTTTGGGCCAAGGAAGGGTGATTAAATCCCCACCTTATCTTGTTATGGGTTAGTACCGTTAAGATAAGTTTGTGCAAGTGTACAAGATATGTAAATAAGATTCACTCAAAGCAATGAAAATCAACCAAGAGATGAGTCCTATTCTACATGAGATGCGAACGTACCTTGCTCCAGCACTCTTCAACAGTAAAATAAAGGAATTGAAAAGACACGTGCCTAAAATGCAAATGTCTAATCAATTTTTTATCTTTTTTCAACAAGTATTTTACTGTTGATTAATTTGCAGTAAGCAGGTTTATCACAGAACAGAATTTAACAGAGCAGCAAACAAATCTTTCAATTTACAGCAACCTGCAAAAATTTCAGTAAGTAGTTCTCTACTACTGCCGCGGATCCGCGGCTATTGCCGCGTTTGCGCGGCTAGGTAGTAGGCTCTGCTGCTCTGCCTTCGAGGGTAGAGGCACAGAGTTGCTATATGTTCTTTTCTGTTGTTATTTTTCCTGTTCTCCAAACCTGCAAACAGAAAGAATAAAAGAATTAGTTAATAATTAATTTTTTTTAGAGATAAACTTACCGTCCCTCCCCAGCAACGGCGCCAAAATTTTGATTGAGATTTTCCTGCACACAAAATACAGAATATTAGATTTAGAAATAGAGATGTGCGAGGTGCTCAATTCTAATCCGCGGTAGCAATGGGCTATGCGGGTCGTGATCCTCAGGGAGGGACTAGCGATGGAAGCGTGTAAGTAAGTTATCTCTTTTTTATTTATTTTTATTATTTACAATGGTATTTACAATGAAGTGGGAAGAAAAGAATGATGTGAGTCGGTAATCTACACTAAAATTACAAAGAAAGAAAGAAAAACTAAAAATAATTACTTACCTCTTCTGCCTACTTACCTTTGATCCGTTTGCAACGACCTACCTTGTCTTGGAAGGCATGCAAGTATGGGATATAGGATCTTCCACCTTCTCGATCTACACTACGAAAAGAAAAGACGAACTACACTAGCAAGAAAAGGCTTGTTCATCTCCATAGGCCATCAAGGGCATTTCTTCGGCTAGGCAGTCTCGAAGCGATCGGATCTCACGGTTTGCAAGACATCAGAAAGAAGTAATAGAATAGAACAAGAATTGAAGAACATAAATAACAAGAATAAAAGTACAGAAATAAACAAGAATAAAAGAATGAACCTTGAGTGGATTTTATTAACAATGGAAGAAAAGTAAACTTACACCGCTGTCACTTCAGTACAAGTATGAACTCCTTCCTCCATGAAAGCATCCTCCACTCTCAGTTACAAAAATTACAAAAGAAAACGAAAAGAAAATCTAACCTAAATTACAAGTTAGCCTAAAAGAACCCTAGCTTTAGCTCTGTATCTTCTGTTAAATTCTGTTCGCCCTCTGTGTTGCGTCTGCAGGGGTATTTATAGGTGCAGAAGTAGGTAGAGTCCCGGATAAACTCGTGCACGAAAGCTGTTGCCCTGGCTTAGCCATAATGCCGCAAAAACGCGGCTTGGGCCGCTTTTCTGCGGCCTGGTAGTGGCAGATGGCCACGCGCTTTGACCCGTGGCTTCTCCTGGTCCGTCCATCTGGGCGTTGTCCTCTGGAAACTGCATCCTGGCTCTTTATCTTGGGATTTCGAGATAACTTGGGAAGCAAGTTACCTAAATCTCAAATCTCCCAATATCTTTTTAAACGAATTTCCTTATCTTTGCACTCTCTTCTTTGGCTTTTATCCTCATCCTGCAAGTGTTTAGGGTTGAATAGAAGTCTATCCTTCCCTTTCTTTTAGTATTTGCAACTTTTGCCCTTGTGTAATTGCAATTTTGACATTTAATAATTGCAACTTTTGCATTGGGCTTAATATGGGCTTTTGGGCTTCTTTTGAGGCTTTATTTCCTTATTTTTATTTCTCAAGGCCTGTACACAATAAATAATAAAATATTAGTAAATGTGCAGAATTATATGAATAAATATGAAAATGTGATGGTAAATGTAATGATAAAATGCACTTTTCACTACCAATCACCAATCGACCGTCCCAAATAGAGACTTGGGTGCAGTCAGTCGGTCGAAGCTCGGTCGACCAACATGCGGTCCGGTCGACCACCCGTGACCGGATAACGTGCACACATGCACGCACCCAACGGTCAGAACTGCGGTCGACCGCTCGGTTGATGGGAAGTCAGAGGAGTGGAACCAAATACAATGCATGGTGCATCCCATTTGCTAAGCTAAAATTGGCAATTCAATGGTTCGGCTCAGATTTGAAAAATCTTCACCGAGTTGGAGAATTATGAGGGAGAAGATGTGGATAAAAGATTGGTAGAGTTTTTTTTAAAAACTCATTAGATATAACTCAGAAGAAGCAAGGCAGTCACCGCCCTATTGACCACATGTGCACAATATGCACATTGGACAGAAGGAAACTGCGCAGTCTATCACTTGGTCTACTGGCCTGAAGACTTGAAGTACAAAGATTACAATTGATCGACCGACCGGAGAGCTGCACAAAATAGTTGGGCTAGTCGGCTGACCACCCAATCGATAGACCTGAGAAAAACACAAGAAAGTTTAGGCTAGCGGTCGACCGTCGACCGTCGACCATTGGTCAACCACTATATGGAGCTGGTCGACCGAGCTATTGAAATGGTTGATCGCTGCACGGAGCCAGTTTTCCGGGCTATCGACCACAAGTCAGTTCTGGCAATTTGAGTTGGTTTTATGTTTCTATTTTTAAGCAAATTTCAATCCGAATTTGGGTTTTCTTCTATTGGCTGTTCCTCTGGCTGTATAAAGAGGGTCTTTGCACCCCCAATTGTTACTATGAGAGATAATTTGTATTGAGAGTTATTAGTTTGTTTGAGAGAATTATAAAGTAAATTGCACAGTTTCTCCATTTGAATATGTGGTGGTGATTTTCAACCACAAGTGATTAGACGTCGATCCTCACCACAAGCGAGAAATGAAACGGGATAATGCATGTAGATAAAACACAACATAAAAAAGAGAGACACAAAGGACTTACATGGAAACCCTTAATAGGAAAAAACCACGACGAGGAGGAGTTTCACTATAATCCTCAGGTTACAAGAATTACAGGAAAGTAGAGAGCGTATCAGAATAAAATCATGATCAGAATTGGAATCCCCCACTTTGTTGGAGGGGCGGTGTATTTATGCTTGACTGAACTACTGGCATGGAGGGCAGCTGGGTATGGACGAGATTCTCGTAACCGCAATATTTATACATGTTGATTCATTGTAACGGCCATGATCACAGGTGATAATTTGTTGGGGTTGCATGCAAAAAAATCCACATCTATCCATAACCACCTGCTTTATTCGAGGGGCGTAATTGACTCCCATGTGTAGATATGGATCTATTTTGATGAAATAGCTATCGACTTCTAAAAGTGCCCCTCTGTCGCGAGATACATGTTGTGATCTCGAGGGAGACTAAAGAATGTCCATCACAGATGCCCCACTCTTCCACTTCTCAAAGCTTGTTGATGGGAAGTCAGAGGAGTGGAACCAAATACAATTGTTTTTGTCTCGTCCTGATTTCATCTTCTTCGGGCTGGCATGGAACTTGGTGGGTCTACATGGGGGCAGGTTAATCCCACTCGTAGTATACAATGTTATGCTGCAAGTCCTATTATTGCCTTGACTATTTCTTCTCCCTACGCAAAGTAATTACAAAAGTTCTATAGAGTGGAATATGGAGTCCGGAGATTGGGTTCGAGTCCGTACTGAGGCAAGTTAATTCATCTAAAGTTGAATGAGATCATGTCTGGGATGGGGCAAGTTAGCCATCTGGAATGAGATCGAGACCACGAGTGGGCAAGTTAATCCATCCGGAGTTTTTGAGACTAAGTCTGAAATGGGACAAGTTAGCCATCTGGAGCGAGATCGAGTCTGCGACGGGGTAAGTTAATCCGTTCAGAGTTGGCTGAGACCAAGCCCAAAAAGGGGCAAATTAGTCATTCAATGTGAGATCGAGTCTGCGATAGGGGCAAGTTAATCCATCCAGAGTTGATTGAGACTAAGTCCAGAATTGGTAAGTTAGCCATTCGAAGCGAGATCGAATCTGCGATGGGGAAGTTAATCTATCTAGAGTTGACTGAGACCAAGTTTAGGATGGTGTGATTAGTCTACAATATTGCACTTTTATATCGCATTTCTCTACCAATTTATGAATAAAATATTGTTTCTATATCATGTTTAGTCGCTTTTGCAAATAATCAAGACTAGAAGGGCAAAAGGATAATAAGAGCTTAATTAAACCCATTTTCGGGTAATTAAATCTGGATTTCTTGGAGGCCAAGCTAGAGAGTTTCAAGAAGATATATTAAATCTAGAGGTTGGCACATGTCTGACGAAAATGCCGACGCAAATACTCGAATCAAAGAATATCTGAAAGGTCCCCGAAGCGATACGAAACCGCTCGCCAAAACCAGGGACCTAAGTCCCTGGTATGGCCGCGTTTCCACGGCCACCTTGGCGAGCCACATGTCAATTTTTGAGCGTGGCCTCGTCTCGTCTTTTGGAACCTCCTATTGCCTATATATATATCCCTACAGAGATCTGAGACGGAAGCAGATCAGCGAGTATGTTAGGTTTTCTCTCTTTAAGTGTCGTGTAGTGTAGGTATTCTTCTTTTCTTTTCTTTTCTTTTCTTTGTATTTTCATTTCATTTTAGATCTTGTAGTAGGGCTGAATTGATCAGAGAGAGATAGAGAGATATTGATATAATGGATGGTGATAATCTATGTAAAGGTGTCTCCTTTCTTCTCCATTGTTATCTTTTACATCTTTTACATGATGCTTAGCAAGTTTTCCTTCACATGGCAATCAATTAATCCACTAACTAGCTAGAGTACTTTATAATTCACATGAATCTAATAGCCTCCACAAGGTCTTACTCTTGCAGAAGCCATTGATGGCTCATGATGATGGATTCTAACATTCTAACATTCTAACATTTAATCACAAACTTGCTAACTTGCAAAGCTAACTTTATTTCATGCTCACCTCTATTGGTTTTGATGATCTAATAGTACCTTGTATTTTGATTGTGTGGTATGGATGTGTTTGAATGTGGAAAAACCTTCTTATGAGCCATGCTCTGTATCGCCTCTTGAAGTCAAGGATTAGTAATGGCTGAGAATCTATGTGAGGCAACTATCACTAAGATGTTAGCATGGTTAGTAGAGCAATTAGTAGTTAGTATCCATGAATTTTCTTACATAGTTCTACACTTTCTTTTTATCTTGTTTTAAAATCGATTTCCAAACTCTTATATCATTTTTTCAAAATCTCTTCTTATTTCATTTTCTTTTATCTCTCATTTTCTACCGATTCACAACCATTTCTTATTTGTTTTCACATCGTCATTTTCATTACCTTCTTCACCTATCACTTTTGGATTTCTTTTCTTTCTTCTTTTTCTCATTCTTTAAACAAAGAAGAATTATTAACAACCGACGTGAACATAAACTGTTAATGCTTCTATCGCCTTCCGTCCCTGTGGATATGACCTATTAAGTTAATGCTATAACGGAAGTATCGAGGGAACATTAACACACACGCTTAGGGTTTACTAACGTAGAGTTTTAAATTTTCTTTTTTTCACTTTTTTAGGATATTCTTAGAATTTTTCTTTTTGTATAGGGATTATTTTTCCCTTTCTTTAAAAACTTCTTGAAACAAGAGAAAAAATTTTGATCTATTTTCAGAAAATTAAGATGATCTTAAAAGCTATGGAAACCTTAATTATGACATCTT
Source organism: Agave tequilana (assembly GCA_038442645.1). Taxonomy (NCBI): domain Eukaryota; kingdom Viridiplantae; phylum Streptophyta; class Magnoliopsida; order Asparagales; family Asparagaceae; genus Agave; species Agave tequilana. The sequence continues at coordinate 51,583 of JAVJIF010014310.1, read as the reverse complement.
ATAGTCAAAATAATGGATCTTATTTAAGATTATGGGTTAAATAAGATAGACTGGAAAGATAATTTTTATCTTGAACTTTTTTGCCTTAGATAGCATGCACTTCACACTTACACATTTTTGGGAATAAAACAAAGACCTCAAATGCCATAAAGCAAATAAAGAAAAAATATATGGTATATATAAAGAAAAATCACATATTAAGCTGGATAACTATACCTCAAGAAGCATGATTTTTCACACCTAACGGTGATCAAAAGAAATAAATTAGTTTTGTGGCCTTATTTACTCGAGTCCTTAAACCCGAGAGATGTTTTCTCATCTGGTGCCCTAAGACCTTCTGGTCTGGGATTCATCGGTTAAAGGCACACTACCTAGACAAATTAGAAAACGTAAGAAAACTAAGAGAAGAAATATATATATGTACATAAATAAATGGCTTGATGGTTGGAGTTGAAATCCCAGAAATCTTCGCTGTCACAAAGTGCATATTATCTAGGTTTTATGAAGGATAAAATATTTAATCCAATTTTGAATTCTTACTGTAATCGATGACAAGATCTTGCATATAGACTAAGTTTAAGGAAGAATAATTTTTGGTGCACTTATTATCTTAGACCGCTTATATTTTTTGCAAAAATATTTCGAAAACTTGTCTCTCTCTCAAAATGTACTTTCAAAATATTAACCTTTTTCTTCTTTCTTTATGGATTTTGTGGGTGCAATTTGCTGAAAACTCTTAGGAGATAACACTCCTCCTCTAGGGGAAACCTAAAGGTTTAATGGCTTGTTGCACACGCTCCGTGCAATCGCGTCACCTGCGAAAATGGTGTAATAACATTTGTAGTATAGTTTTTCTTTTTCTTGTTTCACTCAGGACGAGCAAAAAGATAAGTGTAGAGGTGTGATTAGTCTACGATATTGCACTTTATATAACATTTTTCTACCAATTCATGATTAAGATATTGTTTTTAAACCGTGTTTTGGTCTCTTTGCAAATAACCAAGACTAGAAGGGTAAAAGGGTAATAAGAGCTTAATTAAACCCATTTTCGGGTAATTAATCCAGATTTTTCAGAGGCCAAGCTAGAGAGTTTCTAGAATATATATTGAACCTAGACGTTGGTGGGTGTTTGACGAAGATCCGGACGCAAATACCCGAATTCAAGAATATCTGAAAGGTCCCAGAAGCGATATGAACCGCTCGCCAAAACCAGGGACCTAAGTCCCCGGTATGGCCGCGTTTCCGTGGCCATCTTGGCAAGCCACGCGTCGATTTTTGATGCGTGGCTTCGTCTCGTCATTTGGAACCTCCTATTGCCTATATATATACACCTGCAGAGACCTGAGACGGAAGCAAATCAGCGAGTAGGCTAGGTTTTCTCTCTTTTAGTGTAGTGTAGTCTAGGTGTTCTTTTTTTCTTTTGTATTTTCATTTTGTTTTAGATTTTGTAGTAGGGTTGAGTTGATTCAGAGAGAGATAGAGAGATACTGATGTAATAGATGGTGACAATCTATATAAAGATGTCTTCTTTCTTCTCCAGTGTAATCTTCTACATCTTCTACATGATACTTGCTAGTTTTTTTTCTCATGGCAATCTAACTACTAACCAATAACAAGCTAACCTCTTACTTGGTAATCCACATGAATCTAATAGCCTCTACAAGGCCTTGCTCTTGTAAGAGCCATTGATGGCTCATGTTGATGGATTCTAACATTCTAACATTCTAACATCTAATCACTAACTTGCTAACTTGTAATACTAACTTTATTTCATGCTCACCTCTAATTGATTTTGATGATCTAATAGTAGCTTGCATTTTGATTGTGTGGTATGGATGTGTTTGAATGTGGAAGAACCTTCTTATGAACCATGCTCTGTATGGTATCTTGAAGCCAAGGATTAGTGATGGCCAAGGATCCATGTGAGGCAACTATCACTAGGAGGTTAGAATAGTTAGTGGAGCAATTAGTAGTTAGTAGCCATGAGTTTTCTTTCATAGTTCTCCTCTTTCTTTTTATCTTATTTTAAAAATCGATTTCCAAACTCTTTTATCATTTTTCCAAAACCTCTTCTTATTTCATTTTCTTTTATCTCTTATTTCCTACTTTCTAGCTTTGTTTTTACCGATTCACAACCATTTCGCCGTTTTCATCGCCTTCTCCACCTATCACTTCCAAATTTCTTTTTTTTCTTCTTTTTTTCATTCTTTAAACAAAGAAGAATTGTTAACAACCAACGTGAACATAAACTGTTAATGTTTTTATCGCCTCTCATCCCTGTGGATTCGACCCGTTAAGCCAATGCTATAACGGAAGTATCGAGGGAACATTAGCACACACGCTTTAGGGTTTACAAGCATAGAATTTTTATATTTTCTTTCTTTTTCACTTCTTTTAGGATACTCTTAAAATTTTTCCTTTTTGTATAGAAATTATTTTTGCGTTTCTTTAAAAACTTTTTGAAACAAAAGATAAATTTTTGATCTATTTTTAAGAAAATTTAGATGATCTTAGAAACTAAGGAAACCTTAATTATGACATTTTAAGCTTAGTCAAAATAATGGATCTTACTTAAAATTATGGGCTAAGGAAGATAAATTGGAAAGATAATTTTTATCTTGAATTTTTTGTCTTAGATAGTATGCACTTCACACTTACATATTTTTTGGATGGAAACAAAGACCACAAATACCATAAAGCAAACAAAGAAAAAATATATGGTATATATGAAGAAAAAATCACTTATTAAGCTGGATAATTATGCCTCAAGAAGCATGATTATTCACGCCTAACGGTGATCAAAAGAAATAAATAATCACTCTTAGTTTGTGGCCTTATTTACTCGAGTCCTTAAAACCTAGGGATGTTTTCTCATCTGGTGCCCTAAGACCGTATGGTCTGGGAGTCATCGGTTAAAGGCTCACTACTCGAGTAAACTAGAAGGCCTAAAAAAACTAAGAGAAGAATATATATGGCTTGATGGTTGGAGTTGAAATCCCAAAATCTTCGCTGCCACAAAGTGCATATTATCAAGGTTTTATGAAGGATAAAATATTTAATCCAATTTTAAATTCTTACCTTAATTGATGAGAAGATCTTGCATATAGACTAAGTTTAAGGAAGAATAATTTTGATAGACTTATGATCTTAGATCCTTATATTTTTTGTAAAAATATTTCAAAAACTTGTCTCTCTTTCAAAATGCATTTTTCAAAATACTAACATTTGTCTTCTTTCTTTATGGATTTTGTGGGTGTAATCCGCTGAAAACCTTCAGGAGACAACACTCATCCTTTAAGAAAACCTAGATGTTTAACAGCTTGTTGCACACGCTCAGTGCAATTGCGTCACCTGCGAAAGTGGTGTAATAACTTTTATAGTATAGTTTTTCTTTTTCTTATTTTGCTCGGGACGAGAAAAAAGATAAGTGTGGGGGTGTGATTAGTCTACGATATTGCACTTTTATATCCCATTTTTCTATCAATTTATGAATAAAATATCATTTCTAAACCGTGTTTTGGTCTCTTTTGCAGCTAATCAACTAGAAGGGCAAAAGGGTAATAAGAGCTCATTTAAACTCATTTTGGGTAAATAAATCTGGATTTCTTAGAGGCCAAGATAAAGAGTTTGTAGAAGATACATTGAATTTAGACATTGGCGCTTGTATGACAAAAATCCAGACGCAAATACCTGAATCTAAGAATATCTAAAAGGTCCCTGAAGCGACACGAAACCGCTTGGCAAAACCAGGGACCTAAGTCCTTGGTATAGCCGTGTTTTCGCGGCCATCTTGGCGAGCCACGCGTCATTTTTTGACGTGTGGCCTTGTCTCATCTTCTGGAACCTTGTATTGCTTATATATATCCCTGCAGAGACCTGAGACGGAAGCAGATCAACGAGTAGGCTAGGTTTTCTCTCTTTTAGTGTACTGTAGTGTAGATATTCTTTTCTTTTCTTTCTTTTATAATTTCATCGTGTATTAGATCTTGTAGTAGGCTGAGTTGATTCAAAGAGATATAGAGAGATATTGATGTAATAGATGGTGATAATTTATGTAAAGGTGTCTCCTTTCTTCTCAATTGTAATCTTCTACATCTTTTACATGACGCTTACCTAATTTTTCTTCTCATGACAATCTAACTACTAACCACTAATCATCTAACCTCTTACTTGATAATCCACATGAATCTAATAGCCTCTACAAAGCCTTGCTCTTGCAAGAGCCATTGATAGCTAATGATGATAGATTCTAACATTCTAACATTCTAACATCTAATTCACTAACAAGCTAACTTACAATGTCTTCTTTATTTCATGCTCACCTCTAATTAGTTTTGATGATCTAATAGTAATTTTCAACTTGTTGTGTGGTATGGATGTGTATGAATGTGGAAGAACCTTCTTACGAGCCATACTTTGTATTGTCTTTTGAAGCTAAGGATTAGTGATGGCCAAGGATCCATGTGAGGCAACTGTCACTAAGAGATTAGTATGGTTAGTGGAGCAATTAATAGTTAGTAGCCATGAGTTTTCTTTCATAGTTATCCTCTTTCTTTTTATCTTGTTTTAAAAAATGATTTCCAAACTCTTTTATCATTTTTCCTAAACCTCTTCTTATTTTATTTTCTTTTATCTCTCATTTTTACTTTCTAGCTTTGCTTTACCGATTCACAACCATTTCTTATTTGTTTTCATATTGTTATTTTCATCGCCTTCTCCACCTATCATTCCAGATTTTTTTTATTTCCTTTTTCTCATTCTTTAAAGAAAGAAGAATTGTGAACAATTAAAGTGAATATAACTGTTAATGTTTCTATCGCCCGCCCATGGATTTGACCTGTTAAGTCAATGCTATAACGGAAGTATCGAGGGAACATTAGCACACACGCTTTTACATTGATTTCATACAATACACTTTTCCAAGTGCTGGTTCCGCTTCGATCAAAATTTTGGCGTCGTTGCCGGGGATGGGAATGGTTTTAAACTCACATTTTTATTAACATTTTCTTTTATATTTTGGTGTGCAGGGTAATAATTGTGAAAATTGAACATTGCTGAAAGCTAAGCTTGTTTGTATCTCCCTCCTCAAGAAAGCAGGGAGCTGTTGTTTAAACATTTTCCACAAAAACTCATTAAAAGCTACGAAAACGCGGCACATTTTTGAGATCTTGGCCTTATATTTTGCCGGCTGCTTCTAAATTGCATATATTTGTGATTTCTACTATCTATTTTCTACTTTGATTGCCTGAACATTGTAATAACTAAAGAACTAAAATACGATATTTGGACGCTTTAAAACGGTTTAGACACTTGCATTTAGGCACGTGTTAATTCAACTCCAATATACTGTATTTTGTTCTGTTATTGAGATCTGGACTGAGGTGCACATATGGTATTGCATATAGGATAGGACAAACACATGGGTGATTTACTCCGTTTGTGTCATATTCTTGTCTATATTGCACACTTGCATGAATTAAATTAAGGATAAAACCCAATACAAGATAAGTTTGGGGAGTTTATCATCCTTCCTTAGCCCAAAAATCACCTCTCCACTCACACAACCCAAGCTTTAATAAAAATTGATAGACATTAGCCCCTAGGAACATCTCAGACTCATTAAGAGATTGATCGAGGGTGAAACTTGTGAGAATTTTACTCTTGTGAAATCAGTGTTTTAAGATTGGGGATTAAGAGGTTACGCCTCGAAGATACCGTGATTTGGCGTAATTAAGATCCGCTAATTATGCACATATACCTCGCATCGTATTTTGTTCCTACTTGGCCGATTAGCTTGTTGTCACGCCCCACTAACCATAATACATGATTTCGGGTACGCGATGAGAGCCGGCGACGTTTTATTATTAATACGCTAAGTCTCAATACAAGAAAGTTCAATATACTAAAGTTATTACATATTCCAGCTTTACTACACAAGTACAAAATGTCACAAAAGTATGCATTATTACATTAAGGAAAATAAAATACATAAAACATAAGATCCTCACAACTAAAACTGGATGAAACACTAGCCCTGAAGTTCTGCCACGTGCTCGAAGTACTCCTGGTCCTGAGGTGCTTCTGAACCTGGATCGAGCAAGCAAACTCAGGGTCGTCAATAAGCGACTTAGTGAATGGTAAAAAAAAGGGAGAATGATGCAATAACATGTACATAAATAGAACTCAAGATATCGCTAAATCATAACATGCATTACATTAGGAGATATGAAATAAATATGCATGAGTGTGATATATGGTAACAGTTAAACATTTACATGCTTACTATATTTTTTATACTGTAATTGTGACGCCTCGATTCCGCGGGTACGGAGATGTCACTGCGACGTATATACGTAGGTCAGAAATACCCTCACGTATATACGCTAAGTATCAGTACAGGCAAGAATCAAAGTGTGGAAGCACAATAGTAATATACATTCGAACAGAAAAGTACAAGTACATAGTTATCACAGAGAGTGATGCAATATTACAGGGATATTACATCACAAGAAAACACAAAAGTACATAATATGGAGAGATATACATAAAAAAAGCTGAGAGGTGCTCACAAGTGGCAAGAGGGGCCTCGAGAGCCAATCAGGAGAAGAGCTGAGAGGAAGAGCTACGGCGATGTCCAAGTTTCTGCTGCACTTTGATCGCCACGGAAGGATCCACTGTGCACTCTGATCAGCTACAGTAAGGCCACCATGGTCCGGGCTCTAAGATCTAGACATGAGGATCCAGGGTTATCAGAAAGAAACCCAGCGAGTACATATGATAAAGCCAGTTGGCGTGCTCAGGCAGTAACACGTGTGCATGATCAAGTGATGTGGTTCAGGCATGCAGGTACAGTCAATGACAAGTAACATAAAGAAAATTAAAGGAACGATAGTAAATCATGTATATCGATAAGTCTGAATCATAAAACATGCATAGAAAATGGTGTCGAGAGCATAGGTACGCATAAACATGCGATAAATACATTAAACATGAGATAAATACATTAAACATGCGATAAATATAAGTATGGACAAAACTAGTTATACAAGCTCAGATTATGAGTTCACGAGATTGAGATGTCAAGGGGATAATCCAAATAAGAAAACTCTCATCTATATACCACGTATCCCATGTCGCTAACATCTGAGTTCATACAACTTGAGTTGCTCTCAGAGTAACAGAACTAGAGTGTGTCTAGAGTAATCATTGTATCACAAAAATCATATGTCATAAAATAGGGTGTCAACTCAAGGCATAACACCTGATTAAATGATTTATCACTATAACTGGAGAATATAAAGGTGTTGCCTTTAAGTTATTCAATAATAATCATCATATCATTTGTTATTCTTGTCCCTTTCTCACCAGCATCCCACAACACCAACAGTTCACGCTAGAGCCTGCACTTCCTGTAAAACTCATCCGAACTCCGATATGCGGGTACATTATTCGAATAGGGGAGAGACTAAATAATATATGCTCCTGGCGTTATTATTATACTGGTATGTGTGTGTTAATATGCACTGAGAATGTTTATCACTCTAACACCAAGCGGCGCAGGCAGGAGGGAGGATAGATTCAGGAGGTGGCCCCAATGATTCAAGAGGTGGCCCCACAGATTCAAGAGGTGGCCCCACCAAGTGTGCGGTGTGGCATTTTGCTCCATGTGGTACTTTGTTCTGTGTGGAGAATGGATTCTAGAGGTGGCCTCACAGATTCAAGAGGTGGCCCCCACCACGTGTATGGTGTGGCACTTTCCTCCGTGTGGCACTTAATTCCATTCAGGATCAGCCGGACGCTAGCATGATCGTGGGATACATCCTCGTCATCCCGACACCAGGCATACTCTGCCGGACGCCGGTATGACCGTGCTATTAACAAGAGTAACAGTACAGGGAACATGAGTACAGGGATACAAGAGTTCAGGAGTACAGGAGTTCAGGAGTACCAGATGTCTGGTAGCAGCATAATAATCATATCAAGGTCCCCATAAAAGTGATAATCATGAATGTGCAACGTAATACAGGTGTCAGGTATAATAGTATCCAGTCAGGTGTCACAATGTCAGGTCACATGTGTCAGCACCAGGTGATAGCATATGTCAAGTATCAATTGATAGCATGTCAATTGTCAGGTGTCAGGTATCAGGTGTCAGGTGTCAAGTGATAGCATGTCAAGTACCAGTGTCAGAAATCAAGTGTCAGGTATTAGATGTCAAGTAATAACAGTCAAGTACCGGTGTCAGATATCAAGTGTCAGGTATCAGGTGTCAAGTAATAACATGTCAAGTATCGGTGTCAGATATTAAGTGCAGGTATCAGGTGTAAAGTATATACATATCAGGGTCAGGTAATCAACATGTTGTTATCGGCTGAGTTGAATATAGTGTTACAATATCATATATCAGGTAATCATCCGGTCATATAACATGATACAGGAGACAATATAGTTAAACATTTCAAACTCTTCACAACCATACCTATAGCAACAATAAATTAATCTTTTAATTAGCTATGCGAAGCTGAGTAAAGCGGGAACATATCTAGGCATATTCATGCAAGTGTAATACCAGTTAAATGAATTATAATAATGGTCAACAGGTATTTATATATCATGTTAATTTTAGAAAATCACTCACATATCATATAGCAACTCGCATAATGATGCATCATGTATTAAAAGCTAGAGTAGCAATTGTTAGGCATGTAACGTTAGTAACAAGACATCCACATATTAATATATCATAAAATAAACACTAGAGTAGCAGTTACTAAACATGAATTGATGATATCAAAGCACTTAAATTATATTGAGCCCTAGAATAGAATTAGTAAGGCATGAGGCAGTACAAAGTACTCGCCGAAAATTGAAATGTAATACCAAATTAAAATCCGGGTAGTCCGCGAACACGTTCGACATGCTACCAATCCATATATTAAAATACATATATAAATATTATATATATTAGACAGAAAATGAGAAAGGAGAGAGGGAGAGAGAGAGGGGAGGCTAAGAGAGAGAGAGTGTGTGTGTGTGTGTGTTGGATAAGGTGGGGTGATTAGGAAATGAGGGGAAGGGTAAAAGTGGAAAGAAGGGAAAAAGGAAAGGAATAAAGGAAAGAAAGAAAGAAGAAGAAAGGAGAGGGGAGTGGGGAGGTGACCGGGGCTGGCCCCCGCCTGCGGTCTGGTGGAGCAGCGCGCCGCCAGATGTGGGGGGCGGCGCGGCCTAGGCTCGAGGAGACGGAAGGAGGTGGGTTGGTTTGTTTGTTTGTTTGTTGATGTTGTTGTTGTTGTGATTGTTGTTGTTATTGATGGTGGTGGTTGGTGGTGATTGTGGTTGTGGTGGTTGATGGTGGTGTTAGGGAGTTGGAGGAGGAGGAGGAGATGGTGGTGGGGTGGTGGAAGTGGAAGAATTGGGGGTTTTGATGGTGAATTTTGAAGAAGAAGAGGAAGGTGGAGTGATGGGTTTATGGAGAAATTGGAGAATATGGGTTGGAGTTTGAGAAGGAGGGAAGTGGGAAAGTGAAGGGGGACCTAGGAGAGGCGGCGGCGCCCGCTTGGGACAGTGACAGCGCTAGTAGTGCTGGTGGAGGCGACGGCTATGGAGAGGGGAGAGGGTGTTGGTGGGAGAAATGAAGAAGGAGATAGAGAAAAATGGGAAGAAGGGAAGAAAGAAAGTAAAAATAAATAGAAAGAGAAAGAAATGGAGAGGGAAAGTATGGGAGGGGGCATGGGGGTGTAGAGGGGCCGCTGTTGCAGCTGCTGCTGGTGGTTTGCAGGGCAAGGTCAGCATGGCGAGCAGGAAAGGGGAGAAAGAAAGACAAAAAGAAAAGAAGAAAAGGAAAAAAATAAAGAAAAAGAAAAAATAAGAAAATTTAGTGGATAAATATATTATTAAATAATTAAATTAATAGGATAACCTGGGAGTATTAAGAAGAGGAGTAGAGAAGAAAAAAGCAAGAAAAGAAAAGAAAAGAAAATAATATTATTATTTAAATAGGATAAAATTTGACTGTTTCAAAAACGCTCCAAAAAATGTTTAACAATAGAAAATATTATTTTAAGATGCTTGATTATATCAGATTTAAGAAATTCATTCTGATTTTTAAATTAAAAATCCTAGAATCTTCCAACGATACCAGTTGACACCAGAATCGGTCAAATTTTGATAAATTCAGAAAAATCTCAAAAAATATATTTAGATAGAACAAGAGATTCTAAGAAGTAATGTAAAAGCTATTTCTAAAAATTTAACTCCATTTGAAAACTAAAAATCTGGGAAAAATATAAGCAATCACAACTCAAAAACAAATACTTGAAGAAAATTGAAACAATACGGTCGAAAAATATCGGGACATGCATCGGGCACGCATCCCGAGAAGGGGGTGCTAAGTAATGTTCATCAGATGTATATTATTGAATACTGTTATTTGAAATAGATAGATGGAGACGAGTTCTGTACTTTAGGTGGGTCCCGTACATACCTAAGACCACGGCCCCAGATGCCTGGCGCTAAACCAGGCCCGTACCGCCAGGTACTCAGTAACAGTAACAGTAATAGTACTAATATCAGATGGATGCCAGTCATCCCCAGGAACCCTGCAGTGGAACCCTCATTTCGGTTGTGCAACCTATATCCTAGGTCCACTCAAAATACCGATACTGTCTCTTTTATTAATTCCCCACCCAGTAAAAGTATTTATATGTCAAGATTACCTAAATAACTGGACTCAATCAATATCAGTATGTATATCCAAGTATACATAGCAACAGTACTTTTTTCCAATAATTTCGGTAACACAAATTCTTTAATTTCATGAGATATACATGCATAACTATTCAAATATCATAAGTTAATCCAATTTAATATTCAAGATGATTTACCAAATTTTTTGGAATTTTTTTGTATTAATAATTATTTTAATCCATTTTCTCAAAACATTATTTAATAATTCCATAATATTTTTTCAAAATTTATAATTATTCATCTACAACATATAAAATGTTACATGCAGGAAATAAATAAATATTACAGAGCATAAACATCTCACTAAAATTATTTCATGAACATTACAATTTTCTAACTATTTTACATGCTTGAAATTTCAAAATTAACAATTAAATAATTTTATTTAAATAAATAAATGTATATATTACAAAACTTTGCAGTGATAAAATATACTCATGCAAAAATAGTTAAAAATGCTCACCTAAGATCATCATGGATCCGAATATAGAATTTGCAAATTAATTAGATAATCTACATTGAATTTAAACAATAATTATAAGAAATATTTAATTTTTGAGATATTCTAAGTAATATGACTACAAAAATAATTTTACAGTGTTACATTTCAATTTCTAATTTTATAGAAATATTTTTGAAATTTTTCTGATTTTTCTAGATTTTTCTGAATTAATTTAAGCACAAAAACAATTAATAATTCTTAACGGGTCTGTTGCTACAGTAACGGGTCTGTTACAGTATTGGGTCTAGGTTTGAGTCTGGGTTTAGGTCTCCTATAGTATTATTACTACAGCTAATATTTCTAAATTTTATATTATTTTATTTCTTTTTTTTCTTTTTCTTTCTTTCTCTTTTCTTTTTTCTGAATTTTTTTTTATATAGGGGCGGGTTCGGGTCTGTAACACACCCGAACCCGGGTTTATAAAAATAGACCCGGGCCTGGCCTAGGTCTGACTAGACCCGGGTCTGGCCAGGCTTGGTATGGCCAGGCCCGCTCTCGGCCTGGCCGAGAGCGCCATGTGCTGCTCTTGGCCGGAGGCCAAGAGCTGTGGCTCTCTACTTTTTTGCTTAAATAAAATCTATAAAAATAAACAAAAATCATGATAATTAAGGGGCATGTTTAAGGTGTCCTACAAGATTTTATTGGGATTTTTTCCTATGTTTATGTGGTGAAATTAAAGCTACTAATCAACGTACACAATCTGTTCGACGAAATGCCTAAACAAAAATAAAATCTCTTAGTATGAGATTTACATACCAGAAACGCTTCCTCTCAGTATGAAAACTCCCTTCCACATTCAGTAAGGCTCTGATCTACTTCTAATTAGGTTGGAAGTGGGATCTGAGAGGAGAATGAGTAGATAGTAGGGTATTCTCTTCTTTGTTTTTTTTCTAGAATTTTGGTAAAGAAAAGATGAATATATAATTCCCCTCACCTGTTAACTCACAAAAAAATTTGTGCCTTAAGGTCAGGGGAAGTTGTAGAGAGTGGAAACAGTGGGAGAGAAGATGGAGGACAAGTTAGAGAGAGTGAGAGAAAGTGGGGGAGTTGAAGTCATTGTAGTGGGGGTTAAAATAAATAAAATGTAGGAGTAAACACCATAATAAGTGTTGCCCCTTGGTTAAGTTATTTGGCTCTTGGGCATGGGTGCTTGGGTTCAAAGCTTGGTCTTAGCAAAAATATTATACTTTTTATTTTCATTTTAATTTTAAGTGATAAGCCAACTTACATAAGTTTGGGCCTAAACTCAATTCATTCCTTTTTTTCCTTTTATTAAACAATTGTTGACCACTTTAATACTATAATATAAAATTTATACATAGTATTTACTATGGTATTGGTGAACATGGGTATTACATCATACCCACCTAACAAAAAATTTCGTCCTCGAAATTAAATTCAGGAAGTAGAAAAATACCTATAAGAGAAAAAGATGACAATAATGGTCGCGGATGGCGTCGTCTCGTTTCCATGTCGCTTCTCCCAGAGAACACCTGCCCAAGACACTAAAACCAATGGAATGGTCTAATTCTTCAAGACTTTGGTAGTCCTATCCAGAATAGCCATATATCTCTCAGTGTAGGTTATGTCCGGCCTGAGCTCTAACTCGGAATGGTCCAAAAAATGACTGTCATCTTGGACATACTTTCTCAACTGAGATACATGAAAGACTTAATGCACACCATCTAAAAATGGGGGTAATGCTAGACTGTATGCCACTTCTCCTACTCGCTCCAGAATCTCAAAAGGACCGATAAACCTTGGACTCAGATTCTCTCAGCTACCAAATCTGATTACTCCCTTCATTGGAGATATCTTCATGAATACAAAATCTCCAACTTCAAACTCTAGTGGTCTTCTATCCAAGTCTGCCTATCGCTTCTGTCTGTCTTGAGCTGCTTTGCTCCCGAAAATTTTAACTTCTCCACTTTCTGTTGGATCACCTCCGGTCCCAACAACCTCCTTTCACCAATATCGTCCCAGCACAAAGGAGACCTGCATTTTCTACCATACAATGCTTCAAATGGTGCTATCTTAATACTGGACTGGTAGCGGTTATTGTAAGCAAATTATACTAAATGCAGATGGTCTTCCCATGAGCCCTTGAAGTCTAACATGCAAGCTCTCAACATGTCCTCAAGAATCTGGATCGTCCGCTCTGATTGCCCATCAGTCTGCAGATGATATGCAGTGCTAAACTTCAGTCGTGTCTCTAGGCTCTCTTGAAAACTTCTCCAAAAATGAGATAGAAATTTGGTATCTTCGTCGGACACAATGCTGACTGGCACACCATGCAGTCGAACCACCTCTTGTTGATACTTCTTTGCTAATAACTCCATTGACTGTCCCAGTCTGAATGGGATAAAGTGAGCTGACTTCATGAGGCGGTCGGCAATAACCCATACTGCATTGTTCCCTTTTGGACTGCTAGGAGTGCAGTGACAAAATCCATGGTGATGTGCTCTGACTTCCACTCTAGAATCGGTAAAGGTTGAAGGAGTCCAGCCGTCCTCTAATGCTCTGCCTTCACTTGCTGACATACCAGACACTTTGCTACATAATGAGCAATCTCTCTCTTCATTTCGTACCACCAGAATCATTGCTTCGGGTCTTGGTACATCTTCGTTCCTCCAGGATGAATGGAATATGCCGAATTATGAGCTTCAGACAAAACTTCTTGTCGAAATTCTCCTTTCGGTACACAAATTCTGTCACCAAAACGGAGGGTCCCATCTTCATGGATCTGCATGTCCGTCCTCAGTCCATGCTCCACTTGATTTCAGAATTTTTGTATCTTAGGATCCCCACTTTGAGCCTCCTTGATCTTCTCTAACGAGGTTGACTGAAATTGCAAAGTCATCAACTGTCCGGATGCTAGTCCTCCGTGTCACCATCAGTTCCATTTGTCTCATCTCCTCAAGCAATTCTTTTTGCTGAGTAATCTATATCACCATACAAGCTTCAGGCTTTCTGCTCAAAGCATCCGGTACTACATTGACCTTCCAGGGTGATATTGGAGATCAATGTCGTAATTGGCCATCAACTCTAGCCACCGCCTTTGCCATATTCAGCACCTTTTGAGTGAAGATATACTTCAAACTCTTATGGTCAGTGTAAATCAGCACTTGATCGCCCAACAAATAGTGTCTCCAAATCTTCAAGGCAAAAATTACTGCTGCCAGCTCCAGGTCATGCGTAGGATAATTCATCTCATGTGGCTTTAATTATCTGGACGTATAGGCTATTACATGTCCATGCTGCATTAGTACATAGCCCAGTCCTCGTCCTGATGCGTCGCTATAGATGACCATACCTCTAGTCCCATCAGGCATCTTCAAAATTAGAGCCGAAATCAATTTGTTCTTCAACTCTTCAAAAACATTAGCAGGCTCTGTTATCCGTACATACTTTTTTCCTTTTCGGGTTAGCTTAGTCAGAGGTCCGGTAATTTTTGAAAAGTCCTGCACGAACCTCCGGTGATATCCAACAAACCCCAGAAAACTCCTAATTTCGGTTGCCGACTTTGGAACGGGCTAATCTTTCACCGCCTGAACCTTACTGGGATCAACCGATATGCCTTCTCCTGAAACAATATATCCCCACAATGTCACGCTCTTTAACCAGAACTCATACTTACTCAGTTTGGCATAGGGCTTCTCCTGCCGAAGGGTCTGCAACACAATCCTCCAGTGTTCTGGATGTTCCTCTTCATTCTAAGAAAAAATTAGAATATCATCAATGAATATGATCGCAAATTTATCTAAAAACGGAGAGAAGACCCTATTCATCAAGTCTATTAAAATTGCTGGAGCATTGGTCACTCCAAATGGCATCACTAGAAACTCGTAATGATCGTAACGAGTCTTAGAGACCGTCTTCAGAATGTCCTCCTTCTTCACCTTTAACTGATGATATCCAGACTAGAGATCTAACTTCGAGAATATCTTAGCTCCACTAAGTTGATCGAACAGGTCGTCTATCCTAGCAAAGGATATTTGTTCTGGATGGTGACCTTGTTTAATTCTCGATAGTCGATGCACATCCTCCTACTATCATCCTTCTTCTTTACCAACAACACCGGAGCTCCCCATGGTGAAACACTGGGTCTGATAAATCCCTTATCCAAGTACTCCTGCAGCTGCTTCTTCAATTCTTCTAGCTTCACAGGTGCCATCCAATACGGTGCCTTAGAGATTGGGGCCGTATTCAAAATAACTTTAATGGCAAACTCTACGTCTCAATCCGGCGGAAGTCCTAGTAAATCTTCTGGGAACATGTCAAGGAATTCTTCCATTATTGGTATCGGCTCCTCCTGAGCCTCGATAGTGGCATAATTCCCTTGTTGTTGCAGCCTGACTACCTTCGATTCCCCAATGAACTGGAACTCTGGCTGGTGCAGAATTCTAAATATCACACTCTTGCTTCGACAATCAATCATCGCATGATATTTGCTAAGCCATGTCATGCCTAAGATCACGTCATATCCACTAATGTCTATCACAAACATGTCTACACTTAACTTTCTCCCACAGACTTCTACAAGGCATGATTTACATACCCTATTAGTTAAGATCTCATTTCCAGTACTAATCTCCCACTGAGTGTCTATGTGATCATAATGTATAGAATGCATCCTGACAAATCTAGTGGATATATAGCAATGCGAAGATCCAGAATCAAATAGCGATATAACTGGAAAAGATTGAACCAGAATGGTACCTGCTACCACCTCCTCTGATGCCTCCGCCTGCTCTGCGGTCAAATTAAAAGCATGGCCTCTCCCACATCCTGCTCTGGTCCTCCTCTGAGCCTGTTCGAACAACTGATGATGTGGGGGAAGCGGAGTACCTCTACCTGCAGGTGCAGGATTTTTCTTTACTCCAGGTGCTGGAAGGGTGGGAATGATGCTCCTTTGTCCTTTGATCGGGCAGTCTACTAGCTGATGATCTCCGGATCCAGAAGCGATGCATTGACCATTAGCCCTCATGCAATTCTTTCGTAGATGTCCCGTCCTCTGATAGAAGTTGCATGTCATTGTTGATGGGGGAGGAGCGATCGGGCGTCCGCTCGGGGGGCTACACTGAATCTGGTTAGAGGTCCCTTGATAACCTGATCGAGATGTCGCTTCAATGGCCTTGACTTCACCCTACTCTTGTTCTCTTTCTCTATTACCTGCTCCAAGCAGTGAGCAGTACTAAGGACCTGAGAGTAAGTCCCCAGTTGTTGTGTGACCAGGAACTTCTGAATGTCCAGTCTTAAGCCCTACTAAAATTGGTTGGCCCGGTCTTCTTCATCTGCCACTATATATGGAGCAAACTAGCTCAACCTCAGAAACTCCGCGGCATACTCGTCTACTGAATGGCTCCCCTATCACAAATTGATGAATTGCTGCTCCATTTCAATCTTAGCAGTCTTTGGGAAAAACCGCTCGTAAAAGCTCTCAGTGAACTTCTCCCAAGGGACCAGTTTCTCCAACCGTGCAATCCACCAAGTCTGAGCCACATCTATCAGTTGGATCTTAATTACCTCCACTTAATCATCTTTAGGAACACGAGCTGCATTCAAGATATTGGTCATATCAACCAACCATTGCTCTGCATCCAACAGTTTTTCAGTCCCGGCAAAGGTTGCTGGTTGTAACCTCCTGAAGTCCGAAACATTCCCAAGCTTTGGCTCTCGAGGTGCAATCGCCCTCTTCATGGTAACCGTGGCTGTCTGATGTACCGCTATCAGACCATCTCTCATGAGTGTCGTCAGTTGTTGATGTGACACTATCAAGTCACGAAGCACGTTCATCAGATCAGTTGCCTCATCACGAGGACCAACACGGGAGGATGAAGGACATCAAGCCATTACTCTGAAAATTAAAGTAATATCGTAGGAATTGTATCAATAAATAAACAACTTGTACTTATAGCTGGAATATTAAATTCTTGTATTGTCATTAAGAGCTGAGCTATACCCTAGGATAATAATAATAACTTGGCTCTGATACTAAGAAAATCCTGTCACACCCCGCTAACCATAATACACTATTTCGGGTACACGACGAGAGCCGGCGACGTATTATTATTAATACACTAAGCCTCAATATAAGAAAGTTCAATAAACTAAAGTTATTATATATTCTAACTTTACTACACAAGTACAAAATATCATAAAAGTCTGCATTATTACATTAAGGAAAACAACATAAAACATAAGATCCTCACAACTAAAACTGGATGAAACACTAGCCGTGAAGTTCTGCCACGTGCTTGAAGTACTCCTGGTCCTGAGGTACTTCTGAACCTAGATCTGAGTAAGCAAATTCAGGGTCGTCAATAAGCGACCTAGTGAGTGATAAAAAAAAGGGAGAGGATGCAATAACATGTACATATATAGAACTCAAGACATCGCTAATATCATAACATGCATTACATTGGAAGATATGAAATAATATGCATGAGTGTGATATATGGCAACAGTTAAACATTTACATACTTACTATATTTTATATATTGTAATATTTCATCAGATGTATATTATTGAATATTGTTATTTGAAATTGATAGATGGAGACGGGTTCTGTTCTTTAGGTGGGTCCCGTACATACCCGGGACCACGACCCCAGATGTCTGGCACTGAACCAGGCTCGTATCGCCTAGATACTCAGTAACAGAAATAGTAGTAATATCAGATAGATGCCAGTCATCCCCGGAACCCTACAGTGGAACCCTCATTTCGGTTGCGCAACATATATCCTAGGTCCACCCAAAATACCGATACCGTCTCCTTTTTCAATTTTCCCACCCAATGAAAGTATTTATATATCAGTATTATCTAAATAACTGGACTCAATCAATATCAGTGTGTATATATCCAAGTATACATAGCAACAATATTTTTTCAGTAATTTCGGTAACACAAATTCTTTTCAAGTGATATACATGCATAACCATTCAAATATCATAAGTTAATCCAATTTAACATTCAAGATGATTTACCAAATTTTCTGATTTTTTTTTGTATTAATAATATTTTTAATCCATTTTCTCAAAAAATCATTTAATAATTCCATAATATTTTTTTCAAAATTTATAATTATTCATCTACAACATATAAAATGTTACATGCAGGAAACAAATAAATATTATAGAGCATAAACATCTCACTAAAATTATTTCATGAACATTACAATTTTCTAACTATTTTACATGCTTGAAATTTCTAAGTTAATAATTAAACATTTCCTTTAAATAAATAAATGCATAAATTACAAAACTTTGCAGTGATAAAATATACTCATGCAAAAATTGTTAAAACACTCACCTGAGATCGCCGCGGATCCGAATATAGAATTTGCAAATTAACTCGATAATCTACATTCAATTTAAATAATAATTATAAGAAATATTTAACTTTTAAGCTATTCTAAGTGATATAGCTACAAAAATAATTTTACAGTGTCATATTTAAGTTTCTAATTTTACAAAAAATATTTCAGAAATTTTTCTGATTTTTCTGAATTAATTTAAGCGTAAAAATAATTAATAATTTCTTAACGGGTCTGTTGCTACAATAACGGTCTGCTATAGTATTGGGTCTAGGTCTAAGTCTAGGTTTAGGTCTGCTATAGTTTTATTGCTACAGTTAATATTTCTAAATTTTATTTTGTTTTATTTCTTTTATTTCTTTTTCTTTCTTTCTCTTTTCTTTTTCTGATTTTTTTTATACAGAGGCGGGTAACAGACCCGGACCTGGGTCTATAAAATAGACCCGGACCTGGCCTGGGTCTGACCAGACCCGGGTCTGGCTAGGCCAGGCCAGGCCCGGTCTGGCCTGGCCCGCTCTCAGCCTGGCCGAGAGCGGCATGTGATGCTCTCAATCAGAGGCCGAGACCAATGGCTCTCTTTTTTGCTAAAATAGAATATATAAAAATAAATAAAAATCATGGTAATTAAGGGGCATGTTTAAGGAGTTCTATAAAATTTTATTGGGATTTTTATCTATGTTTTACATGGTGAAATTAAATCTACTAATCAACGTACACAATCTGTTCGATGAAATGCCTAAACAAAAATAAACTCTCTTAATTTCCGATTTACTTACCGAAAATGCTTCCCCTCAGTCTGAAAAGTCCCCTCCACGTCAAGCAAGGTTCTAATCTACTTTTAGTTCGGTTGGAAGAGGTGATATGAGAGGAGAATCAGTAGAGAGTATGGTATTCCCTTCTTTGTTTTTTTTCTACGATTTTGGTAAAGAAAGATGAATATATAATTCCCCTTACCTGTTAACTCACCCTGAAATTCGTACCTTAAGGTCAGGGGAAGTTGCAGAGAGTGAAAACAAGTGGGAGAGAAAATGGAGGAGAAGTTAGGGAGAGGGAGAAAGTGAGAAAGTTGAAGTTGTTGTAGTGGGGATTAAAATAATAAAAAATAAAAGTAGAAACCAAAATAAGTGTGGCCCATTGGTTAAGTCATTAGGCTTTTTGGCATGGGTGCTTGGGTTCAAAGCTTGGTTTTAGCAAAAATATTGCACTTTTTATTTTCTTTTTAATTTTATGTGATAAACCATCTTACATGGGTTTGGGCCTAAACCCAATTCATTCCTTTTTTTTATTAAACAATTGTTAACCACTTTAATACTATAATATAAAAATTATGCATAGTATTTACTATGGTATTAGTGAACATGGGTATTACACTTGTGGTCGGATTCATACAACAACCTCCCCCAGGTAATCGACCAGTTAGGAGTCATCTAGGTCTAGTTCAACCTTAGTATAGGCTTAGTTTTTTATTTTTTCTTTCTTCTTATTTGTTGTTTGCTTTTTCTTTTTGTTTGTGATTGTTTGTGAAATGGAATTCAACAACAGTAGTTTTTTCAATCCTAATATGAATTTATACTTCACATCAGCCTTATTATCGAATAGCTCCAACCCAGCTCTGAAAAACATGAACCAACCAAATAATCTAGATTAGATGTATTCGACTCAATATAACCGATACCGCTTATCTGATGACCAAATTTAAAAATAATTTCAACTCTTCACAGAGTCAATGAGAATTCACCTCCCCCGAGTCACATTTTTAACCACCTAATTCACAATTTTCACAAATTTCACAATATTCATTACCTGATTTTGCTTCATGTACTCCTTTTTCAGAACCACACATAGAAAAAAATCTGAGTTAGAAAAGAGTATAGAAGCCAACATGCAAGAGGCCGAGAGATAATTTCAGAAAATATAGGCCTCCCTAATTTTACAATATTTTCAAGAATCTTACTCAGTTTCACCTCTTCAAAATGATCAAATATCCATCTTGAAATTGACTAAGGAAATCTTGTGTGAGTCTGAGTGACAATCTCAAAACTTGTTGGACTCATAATCTTCACAATTTTTTCAAAACCAAGATTCCTACACTCCCTTTCTAGAACAACCATTCGAAGAAAAATCTGAGTTAGAAAAGAGTATAAAAATCTTGCATGAGACCTCACAATAATTTAAAAATCTTTGCCCAGTCTATCGATAGGTTAGAAACACAACTGAGTCAATTGGTTAACATTCATAGGAATGAGAAAACTCACTCTTATCAAACTTTGGCCAACCAGATATCTCTAACTCTATCGATCTAGACCAGGAATCATGTTGTTTTGAAAACCAAGATTCAATTTCAGCACATCATATTGAACTTGACCAAAATCAGAATTTTGAGAACCACATTGACATTTTGACAAGTTATCTTTTTTCTGAAATTGAACTTGAACATGAATATGATCCTGAATCTCAACTTAGTAATTCAATTTCACTTCTTGATTCAATGTTGATTCGGTATCTTTACCTCGCTTCAGTCCTTTTTCTGAGTCAACAATGGCTCCTGTGTCAATCTATCGTAAAATTGAATCACCAATCTTTTATGATCAACAAATTGAACTTAACCAATTTCATACTTTTGAATGTTTTATTGACAAATTAGCAAGTTTTCCTTTCAAAGTAATTGAACTCAAATAAGAATGTGACTTCGATCCTCAATTTGTGATCCAGTTCAAATTTCTGAATCAATATTGACTCTTATTTTGTTACCCAACTTGAGCAACATTTTAGAGTCAGTTTTGATTCTCATACCTGTCATTCTTAAGCTTGAATCACCATTCGTGTAAAGTCACATTCCGTTGTGGGAAAATGAATGTCGACTTGAATTTTAACCTTTTGATTTGGACCTGATTCCTAAACCAATTTTGACCTAAACCTTTACTTAATATAAGTCAAATTCCTGAGTCAGTATTAGTTCATGTACTTTCTGAGTCCAAATCAATCATTTCATTTTTTCACACTCCATTTTGGAACAAGGGTGCTGATAAAATTGACTTTGAAATTATTTTAAAAATTTAGAAACTAGATGGGATAAAGCTCATAATAAAAGTCATCCATATATACATCATTATAGTGGGTTGTATTATAGAGCATTCTGGTGGGTTTCTCCAAACTCCACACAAATTGGATTGGGCCGCATTGTTGGCCCAAAGGCCCATCACTCTAGTTTTGATGATGATCAACTCATGTAGTTATGTTTACTAATGATCTTGTGTTTAATTAGTGACAGATTTATGATCAAGATCTTAGTAGGTGCATAGCTTCAACAAAGGATTTGAAGTCAAGTTTTGGAGCTAGCACCGTTGATTCACGAGCCTATGCATCAAGACCACAACAAGAGTCGAGCTCGTTGGATTGCTTTTGGACCAAGTCTAGAAGATGAGAAGGCTTCAAGAGAAGACTTCAAGAAGATCAAGACTTGAGTCTAGGTTTGTTTTAGAAGATTTTATTTTTAGATAAAATGTAAAGGATAGAATAGTTGGTGGATTGCTCAAGTATATATCACACACACACTCTTGATTTAGTTGTCTTTTCATAAAAGAATTTTCAGTTTAGAAAAGACTTTCATTTTTGAAGAATACTATTTTGGTTTTTGGTGTTTTCTTATATACATGTTTTAAACCAAAACCATATTTAGAGCTTAATGCCAAAACATAGATATTTCATCTTAATTGTGTAGTGGATCATATCCATACACACTATGCTTTAATGAATTTAAAATATCTTGTTTTTGTATCATGAAGAAGTTTGGAAAACAAGTTTTAGAAAATACAAGTTTTCAATTGAGCCAATATTTTCATATTACAAAAATAGTTCAAATCTTTTATAACATGCCTTGATTTTGTGCAAGCATGTTTGTTTATCAAAGTATATTGGTAAAACTATTTTTGTAGATTTTTCAGTATTTTATGGGATTTTATTTTTAGCCAAAAGACCAAGTTTTTATCCCTTTAGTTTTTCTGTTCCAGGCTTCAGCCAGTCGACTAGTCGACCAACCAAGTCGACTGGGGCTGAAGTCGGTCGACCCGCTTGGTCGACCGATGTGCACAGACGTGCACGCCAGTTCTGCAGGATGGCCGACCGACCGACCCGGTCGACCGTCCAGAGAGCTCTGCTCTCTGGAAAGGCCCCGGACGGCCGGGCGGCCGACCGGACAGAGAGATTGCTCTCTGTATCCTGGCGCGGTCGACCGCCCGGTCGACCGATGGCTCAAACGGTCTGAAATATGACCGTTGGCCGGCCGACCGGACGGTCGACCGACAGGCCTGACAGACCCCAACGGCTAGTTTTTCTGAGCCTATAAATTTAGGGGTTTAGGCATTATTTTCACTAAGATTTGGAGAGAATTTTTGAGGCAGTTTTTCCAATCCTTTTCAGAGGTTTTTCTCCACAAATTTGAGAGCAAATATTTCCTATCAAAAGGGAAGATTTTATCCAGAGTGTTTAAAGTGATTCTTTGAGTTTTCCTCCACCTTTCTCATCCTAGTTTTTCTCACACTACACTTGAGCATCCATTGATTATTCATTCTGTAGGAGTGTTGTAGTGAGAGCTTTTATTGGTGATCAAAGTGCTTAGATCACCAAGAGATTTCAATCTTGTACTTTGAGGAAACGGGCAAGTGTGCTTGTGGTGGTTTAGAGTTCGGTTGTGAACTCTTGGTTTGAGGTGCGGCCTCGGCAAGCTTGTGGGGCTTGCGTGTGTACGGGACTAGGGAGTCTGAGGGATTGTAGGTGTTGCGGCACCAAGGAGAGATCCATTGGGATCGAGCATAGTGGAAATCCTTCGTGTGTCGAAGGCGGGGATGTAGAGCAAGTGTGCTCGAACCTCGAAACAAATTCCTTGTGTTTGTGATTGCTCACTCTCTCTCTCTTTGTCTCTTTTATATCTTGCATGCTATTACTTGTCTTTATTTTTACATGCTAGATATTCATTGTGCTTAATTGATATACTTGCTTGGGATTGTTTGCTAACACTTGTATTTAACCAAGAGAGCCAACGCGGCACCTCAACCCTTATCTAGGGAAATCTAGAGAAGTTTGTCCAGAGCCCTTCACGGGGAATTCGGCAACACTCTTGTGTTATACGTGGTGTTTAGTGTAAGAGTTTAGTTTAGGTCATTATAGTTTTTAATTCCGCATTATTTGACATTAAGTGACCATTAGGTTAGCCATCACCTATTCACCCCCCCTCTAGGTGAACTTACAATTGGTATCAGTGCCTCGTGCTCTTGATTTGGGTCTAACAACCTTGAGTTAAAGATCCTCCTTTTTAGGCTAATCACATATTTGTACACACACCATGGATTTCATGTCACCACCCACTTTTGACATTCTTAACATCCACATTTGGAAGGTTAAGATGTCCTTGTACCTCAAGGCCTTAGGTTTTCATGTTTATCTTGCCACTACTAATAATGCATATTGTTTAAATGGTAAGAAATTTGAGGCTAATGCAAAAGCCCTTCATGCTTTAAAGTCAACCCTAAATAATGATTATTTATCTAGGGTTTCTAACTTTGATTCGGCTTTTGTAGTATGGAATACCCTCATCTCCCTTGGCGAAAAAGATCAATACTATGCGGGGAGCGATTCGGGTGTTGGAAGCGACACGTCCAACAAGTGCTATATGGTCCAAGGCGATAACCCCCTTGAGGTAACTACCGAATCCGAGGATAGGATAATAACATGTCATATGAAGAGTTTTCTACATTTTGTCAACACTTGAAAAATATGACATGCTAAGAAATGATAATAAAAATTTGAAAAAGGATTTTGTTTGCATGCTTAATGAAAGATTCATTAGAAAATAAGGTTGCATGCATTGAAAAAGAAAAAGATGATTTGAAAAATGAAAATATTTCCTTAATGTCTAAATTGAATGATTTGTGTGAAGGAAATATGATTTTGAAAAATGAAATGATTTTGGTGGAAAAACAAAAGGAAATTGTTTTTCAAGAAAACAACTCTTTGAAAAGAAAATTTTTTGAAAAAGAAAAAGATTTTGTGTCTCAAAAGAAAAAGAAAAATGATTCTATATCTCATCATGCTTTACATGCCACCACTAATGAGATAAATGTTTTGAAAAATAAAATGGATAGTTTAAGCTCAACTTTGAGCACATGTGCATTTAACCACAATAGATTGGAGTCCTTATTTTCAAAGAAACAAACTCCACATTCTCATGCACATCATCATGCATATGCTTATGTTGCACGTCACGATCATACACATACACATAAGCATCCTAAGGTGTACAAATGTACACATTGTGGCCGCATAGGCCATTTAGCAAAATTTTGTAATGACAAGTTGCATCATTTAACTTTGCTAATAATAAAATTTTTGGGTTCCTTACAAGACTAACCCCAAAGGACCCAAGAAAATATGGGTACCAAAATCCCCACCTTGTGTATTTGATGTAGGTGAGGGCTCTCACAAAACGTGAGAGATTTGGTGCCTTGATGGTGGGTGCACTTGAACTAAAAGGACACATATTTGGAGCACCGCTATCAAGGAGTTTTTGGTGGGAAAGACCACCATGCTTGGAGCTTTGGAGTTGGTAACAATCTCTAAACTCTTACTTTTTATGTACATGCTTTTTACATATATCATATTCATAGCATGTTCATGTTTTGTGTTCTTATGTGTTTCATGTGGTAAAAACATGCTTAGATGTAGTTTTTATCAAAACTTGTATTATTCATGTACAAATAGTGAGTTACATTTGATTCATATATATTTGCACTTCATGCTCATTTGTACCCACTATATGCACATGAATAGGCTAGTTTTGATGATTCTCTCATTTATACATACTTTGCCAAATTTTATGCTTTACTTCATGTATATGTATTTCTAATTCAAATCTAATAAATATACATGTATACCCGTGAGTCTCTTGCCTTCATGCAAATACATTTGATAAACTCTTTTATATTTGGGATATGTATGTGTATTGTTAGCTTTGGATAAATCATACATATACCATGAAGACTAATGTTTTATGAAAAATGATTTTTCATGTTTTTGTTTTGTTAAAAAAAAATGTGACTTATGATCTTTTTGAGCTTAAATGTCTATTTTCATGAAAATGCTATTTACATGACTTTTGAACACTCACACTTTATTTATTTTGTCATGACTTAGTTTCATGGACATATTTTTGAGCTTTATAGACTATGAGTGTAAATTTTGTGTATTTAGTTTTGTTTCATGAAAAACATATGATTTATTGTATTTTGAAGGATCTTTAACTAGTTTTTTAAAAATCAATTTATACTAGTTATTTATTCTTCAAATTAGTAGTTTATGAGATATACACATGATCTTATTATTGCTTCAATTGGTGTCATTGAATCGCTTCAATTGGTATCAATTTGACTCTATTTTTGTATACTCATTTTTGTTTTCTATGTATGTATGCTCTAATTTTCAATTGGTATTATCCATTCTCATACATATATATGATGTTCATGTGCTTACTTTACATTTGGTATACATCTTTAAAGCACAAAGTTTATGCTAAGCTTGATCTAAAACTTTATTTTCAATTGATAATTGACATTTTTAAGCTTATGCATGTTTTTCAATTGGTATCAAAATGCTTCAAATTTGTTATAAATTTACAATTAATATCAATATATTTTATGTAGTTGAAAAATTAAAAATTTGTAATGTTTATTTACAATTTGATTATTTACTTTTGTTATCTTAAAAATTTGATTTTACAAGTGATACCTTTAAAAAAAAGGAAAAATTCAAAATTTTTGATTTGTATTGCCTATATGCAAGGAGAGCTTAACATCTCTTCTACATATAGATTCATGTTGAGTGTATTGTATATTGAGGAGCTTGACAACTCTTCTTTATGTGGTACACGTGCGTAGGGGGAGCTTCACATCTCCTCTTATGCATTGCATATTTTACGTTATGTGAATTAGGGCTTGTCATCCCTCTTTCATGTAATGTATATGTGTAGGGAAGTTAACTTAGCGTCTTCCTCTTCATGAATGTATATCGCATATAACCCTTATTGATCGATTTGTTTTACCCCTTCTTTGGTTCTTTGTTTCGGACAAAAAGGGGGAGAAATTTTTTTTTTTGTTTTTACTTCAACCCCTTTGTTGATGATTGACAAAAAGGGGGAGAAGAATTTGAGATTTATATGCATGTTAGTAGAATTTATGTTTTATGCATATGTTTTTTGTTTTTCAAATAGGAGAAAAAGATTTGATTTGTTTTATCTCCATACATTTGCATACATGGTTATGAGCATTCATTGCGTATTTATATTGTTTATTTCTATGCATGAGTAAGGGGGAGCTTCTTTGAAGCTTTACTTTAATCCATGCATATATAACTTCATGAGTTTTTTCATCATCAAAAAGGGGGAGATTGTTGGCCCAAAGGCCCATCACTCTAGTTTTGATGATGATCAACTCATGTAGTTATGTTTACTAATGATCTTGTGTTTAATTGTGACAGATTTATGATCAAGATCTTAGTAGGTGCATAGCTTCAACAAAGGATTTGAAGTCAAGTTTTGGAGCTAGTACCGGTTGATTCACGAGCCTATGCATCAAGACCACAACAAGAGTTGAGCTCGTTGGATTGCTTTTGGACCAAGTCTAGAAGATGAGAAGGCTTCAAGAGAAGACTTCAAGAAGATCAAGACTTGAGTCTAGGTTTGTTTTAGAAGATTTCATTTTTAGATAAAATGTAAAGGATAGAATAGTTGGTGGATTGCTCAAGTATATATCACACAAACACTCTTGATTTAGTTGTCTTTTCATAAAAGAATTTTCAGTTTAGAAAAGACTTTCATTTTTGAAGAATACTATTTTGGTTTTTGGTGTTTTCTTATATACATGTTTTAAACCAAAACCATATTTAGAGCTTAATGTCAAAATATAGATATTTCATCTTAATTGTGTAGTGGATCATATCCATACACACTATGCTTTAATGAATTTAAAATATCTTGTTTTTGTATCAAGAAGAAGTTTGGAAAACAAGTTTTAGAAAAATACAAGTTTTCAATTGAGCCAATATTTTCATATTACAAAAATAGTCCAAATCTTTTATAACATGCCTTGATTTTGTGCAAGCATGTTTGTTTATCAAAGTATATTGGTAAAACTATTTTTGTAGATTTTTCAGTATTTTATGGGATTTTATTTTTAGCCAAAAAGAACAAGTTTTTATCTCTTTAGTTTTTCTGTTCCAGGCTTCAGCCAGTCGACTAGTCGACCAACCAAGTCGACTGGGGCTGAAGTGGTCGACCCGCTTGGTCGACCGACGTGCACAGACGTGCACGCCAGTTCTGCAGGATGGCCTACCGACTGACCCGGTCGACCGTCCAGAGAGCTCTGCTCTCTGGAAAGGCCCCGGACGGCCGGGCGGCCGACCGGACAGAGAAATTGCTCTCTGTATCCTGGCGCGGTCGACCGCCCGGTCGACCGATGGCTCAAACGGTCTGAAATATGACCCTTGGCCGGCCGACCGGACGGTCGACCGACAGGCCTGACAGACCCCAACGGCTAGTTTTTCTGAGCCTATAAATTTAGGGGTTTAGGCATTATTTTCACTAAGATTTGGAGAGTATTTTTTAGGCAGTTTTTCCAATCCTTTTCAGAGGTTTTTCTCCACAAATTTGAGAGCAAATATTTCCTATCAAAAGGGAAGATTTTATCAAGAGTGTTTAAAGTAATTCTTTGAGTTTTCCTCCACCTTTCTCATCCTAGTTTTTTCTCACACTACACTTGAGCATCCATTGATTATTCATTCTGTAGGAGTGTTGTAGTGAGAGCTTTTATTGGTGATCAAAGTGCTTAGATCACCAAGAGATTTCAATCTTGTACTTTGAGGAAACGGGCAAGTGTGCTTGTGGTGGTTTAGAGTTCGATTGTGAACTCTTGGTTTGAGGTGCGGCCTCGGCAAGCTTGTGGGGCTTGCGTGTGTACGGGACTAGGGAGTCTGAGGGATTGTAGGTGTTGCGGCACCAAGGAGAGATCCATTAGGATCGAGCATAGTGGAAATCCTTCGTGTGTCGAAGGCGGGGATGTAGAGCAAGTGTGCTCGAACCTCGAAACAAATTCCTTGTGTTTGTGATTGCTCACTCTCTCTCTCTCTTTGTCTCTTTTATATCTTGCATGCTATTACTTGTCTTTATTTTTACATGCTAGATATTCATTGTGCTTAATTGATATACTTGCTTGGGATTGTTTGCTAACACTTGTATTTAACTAAGAGAGCCAACGCGGCACCTCAACCCTTATCTAGGGGAATCTAGAGGAGTTTGTCCAGAGCCCTTCACGGGGAATTCGGCAACACTCTTGTGTTATACGTGGTGTTTAGTGTAAGAGTTTAGTTTAGGTCATTATAGTTTTTAATTCCGCATTATTTGGCATTAAGCGACCATTAGGTTAGCCATCACCTATTCACCCCCCCTCTAGGTGAACTTACAATTGGTATCAGAGCCTTGTGCTCTTGATTTGGGTCTAACAACCTTGAGTTAAAGATCCTCCTTTTTAGGCTAATCACATATTTGTACACACACCATGGATTTCATGTCACCACCCACTTTTGACATTCTTAACATCCACATTTGGAAGGTTAAGATGTCCTTGTACCTCAAGGCCTTAGGTTTTCATGTTTATCTTGCCACTACTAATAATGCATATTGTTTAGATGGTAAGAAATTTGAGGCTAATGCAAAAGCCCTTCATGCTTTAAAGTCAACCCTAAATGATGATTATTTATCTAGGGTTTTTTAACTTTGATTCGGCTTTTGTAGTATGGAATACCCTCATCTCCCTTGGCGAAAAAGATCAATACTATGCGGGGAGCGATTCGGGTGTTGGAAGCGACACCTCCAACAAGTGCTATATGGTCCAAGGGGATAACCCCCTTGAGGTAACTACCGAATCCGAGGATGAGGATAATAACATGTCATATGAAGAGTTTTCTACATTTTGTCAACACTTGAAAAATATGACATGCTAAGAAAAGATAATAAAAATTTGAAAAAGGATTTTGTTTGCATGCTTAATGAAAAAGATTCATTAGAAAATAAGGTTGCATGCATTGAAAAAGAAAAAGATGATTTGAAAAATGAAAATATTTCCTTAATGTCTAAATTGAATGATTTGTGTGAAGGAAATATGATTTTGAAAAATGAAATGATTTTGGTGGAAAACAAAAGGAAATTGTTTTTCAAGAAAACAACTCTTTGAAAAGAAAAATTTTTGAAAAAGAAAAAGATTTTGTGTCTCAAAAGAAAAAGAAAAATGATTCTATATCTCATCATGCTTTACATGCCACCACTAATGAGATAAATATTTTGAAAATAAAATGGATAGTTTAAGCTCAACTTTGAGCACATGTGCATTTAACCACAATAGATTGGAGTCCTTGTTTTCAAAGAAACAAACTTCACATTCTCATGCACATCATCATGCATATGCTTATGTTGCACGTCACGATCATACACATACACATAAGCATCCTAAGGTGTACAAATGTACACATTGTGGCCGCAAAGGCCATTTAGCAAAATTTTATTATGACAAGTTGCATCATTTTAACTTTGCTAATAATAAAAATTTTTGGGTTCCTTACAAGACTAACCCAAAGGACCCAAGAAAATATGGGTACCAAAATCCCCACCTTGTGTATTTGATGTAGGTGAGGGCTCTCACAAAACGTGAGAGATTTGGTGCCTTGATGGTGGGTGCACTTGAACTAAAAGGACACATATTTTGAGCACCGCTATCAAGGAGTTTTTGGTGGGAAAGACCACCATGCTTGGAGCTTTGGAGTTGGTAACAATCTCTAAACTCTTACTTTTTATGTACATGCTTTTTACATATATCATATTCATAGCATGTTCATGTTTTGTGTTCTTATGTGTTTCATGTGGTAAAAACATGCTTAGATGTAGTTTTTATCAAAACTTGTATTATTCATGTACAAATAGTGAGTTACATTTGATTCATATATATTTGCACTTCATGCTCATTTGTACCCACTATATGCACATGAATAGGCTAGATTTGATGATTCTCTCATTTATACATACTTTGCCAAATTTTATGCTTTACTTCATGTATATGTATTTCTAATTCAAATCTAATAAATATACATGTATACCCGTGAGTCTCTTGCCTTCATGCAAATACATTTGATAAACTCTTTATGTTTGGGATATGTATGTGTATTGTTAGCTTTGGATAAATCATACATATACCATGAAGACTAATGTTTTATGAAAAATGATTTTCATGTTTTTGTTTTGTTAAAAAAAAAAATGTGACTTATGATCTTTTTGAGCTTAATGAAAAACACCTAGAGGGGGGGTGAATAAGTGTTAGTGCTAATCTAAAACTTAATGCAAAACTAAGTGCGCTAAATGCGGAAGCTAATGCAAATTATGCACAAACTAATACAATACAACAAGTGTAGCCGAATTCCCCTTGCGAGGCTCTGGACTAACTCCCCTTGATTCCCCTTTAAATGGGTTGAGGCGCTATGTGAAGCTCTTGTTGGATGAGTATAAGTTGGGCACACACACACAAGCAATCCAAGCAATGTGCACACACAATCAAGCCAAGCAATCAAGGATATAGCAATATGGAATGGCAACACAAGCAATGTATATAATATGCTATGGAAGAATAATACTCAACACAAGCAAATATGATATGATGTTATGTATGATGCTTTGCACAAATGTAAAGAGAGAGTTTAGAGACAAGTGGATCAAACGCAAACACAAAGATATGTTTCGAGGTTCGAGCACCCTTGCTCTACATTCCCGCCTACACCACCGTGTAGGATTTCCCAATCCACTATAGGAGTACCAACTCCTCTCTCAACCTTTACAGAGCCACCGAGGCTATACAACCACAATCCACCTCTACCGAAGAGGGATAAGGCCCATAGCCAATAAAACAACCAAACTCAATCACCTCACACTTGAGGGATACAAACCAATCACCCGATCACCTCTACCGAAGAGGGATACAACAAGAATAAGGATGTACAACTTAGAGGTTACAACAACAACCTCAAGACTCTCTCTTTTCTTTTCTCTTTCCACAAAACAAAATCCTAATAGATTAGGATAGTATGATAGCTCAAGTGTGAAAAAACTAGGTGTTTTTTGAAACAAGCAACAAAGAAAAAACTACTTGGGAAATCTCTTGTAAAAGATAGAAAATGCAAGATCAAATCAAAATCCCAAACGTAGTTTTCTTTGATTTTCTAAAAACCCAAAATAATGAAGATGAGAAGTTTTAAAGCCCACAAACTCTTTTTAAAACTCTTTAAAACACTTCAGAAAACTGGAATTTTTCCTCTTCAAAAACTCGGCCAAAATCCCCAAAGAGATGGGGTTTTTATAGCCCCAACAGAAAACTAGCCGTTAGAGCTGAGCTGGCAGCTCTGACAGGCAACGGTCGACCGGTTCGGTCGACCGCCAACGGTCAGAAATATGACCGTTGGGCAACAGCGTTCGACCGGCCCGGTCGACCGAAACAAACCGAGAGCAGAACTCTTCTGCAGCGGTCGACCGCCCGGTCGACCCAAACAAACAGAGAGCAGAGCTCTCAGACCCGGTCGATCGGCCCGGTCGACCGTTTTTGTGTCTGCCCACATCTGTGCATGTCGGTCGACCCTAGGGGTCGACCGGCTCTTGGTGCGGTCGACCGTCCTGGTCGACCGACCAGCCTGTCAGCACAAAAAAGACAGAAAATTTGAAAAAATTTTTCTAAAAAATCTTTTATCTCTTTTAAAAATACCATAAAATTGTTTTATCATTTTATATTGAAACTCAAACAAGTGATAAAAATTTCAAGACAATATATCAACATATCAATTCATTTTTGTGTCTTGCCAATTTTATCAAAAACAAAACTTGTATTTTTATCAAACTTGATTTTTCCAAAACATGAATAGGATAGTCAAAATAAGTTTGTCTAGTAACTTTAAAGCATGTATGTATATCTAGAAGATATCTAATATACATAGAAATAAAGTAAACTTGTTTTGATCTACTATCCATGAAAACCAAAATCCAAATCATGAAAACGTGTGTGTTGTGTGCACTTGAGCATATCAACTATACTAAGCTTTACAAATGGATCTAAAACACACTATCTAAACTATGGATATCTAAGTCCTCTTGACGATCTTCATCTTCAAGTAGAGTTGCTCCAAAACTCCATCCATGGGCTAGGCAATGTGTGATCTTGACGCTTTGGCCCTGGAATCATCATGAAAAGCTTCTAAACACCTTGTTGAAGCTAATCACCAACTAATATCTTGGTTAATGATCTGAAACTTAAACAACACAAGATTATTAGTAAACATAACTACATGAGTTAATCATCATCAAAACTAGAGTGGAAGGCCTTTGGGCCAACAATCTCCCCCTTTTTGATGATGACAAAACTCATGGAGTTATATATGCATGGATTAAAGTTAGGCTTCAAAGAAGCTCCCCCTTAACTCATGCATAAACAAATAAATAAAATATATGCAATGAATGTACATAAACATGTATGCATCAATATGCATAAAACACAAACACATGTTTTAGAAGCTCTAGTTACCAATTAAATTAATAAAGCATTAACAACAAAAACACTAGATGCTCTAGATACCAATAAAACTTAAAACTTACCAATAAACAATAAAACTTAATATATGCAAAAACATAAGTATGCATATATAAAACATGTTAAACTCTCAAATAATTCTCCCCCCTTTTGTCAATCATCAACAAAGGGGTAAACAAAGTAAAATCAAATCAAATAAATTTTCTCCCCCTTTTTGTCAAACAAAAAGATCAAAAAGGGGTTAAATAATCCAAACAATAAAATGAGGGGTAAAAATCTTGCTCCCCTTTTAAGTCAATCAAAACAATAAAACAATGTTCTCCCCTTTTGTCTAAAACAAAAACAAGGTCAATAAGGGGTAACCATAAACAACATGATATCAATAGATAAATATGTCAATGAAGCATCTTGATATCAATTGAAATTAAACATAATAAATTTTGAATGTCTAAGCAAATTTTGATACCAATTGTAAATGATTTTCATATTAAACATATGATACCAATATGAAATTTTCAATCATAAAGTAAGGGAGTGGGAAACAAATACCAATTGAAGAATCACCAATTGAAGTACAAATTAAATTTTCTCCCCCTTTATGAAATACCAACTAAAAGAATGCATGAGCTTGATACCAATTTAAAGTAATCAATTGAAACAAAATTGAAGCTCAAGCACTAGCATAAACAAGATTTTGTGAAAAATTTATATCTTAAGCACAAATAAAATGTGTATGAAATAGAATGAGTACCAATCACCAATAGATGATACCAATTGAAAATATACATACACAATAAACATATGAGTATACAAAAGGATCAAAATGATACCAATTGAAAGAGTTCAAAGATACCAATTGACATAGCAATAAGTTCAAGTGTATACATCATATTACAATACCTCCCAATCAAGGTTCAAGTTTTAAATGATTTTCATTTTAAAGCATGCAAGACCATGATCTCCCATCCATCCGCCCATAGATGGTAGGGGTTTTCAAAGATAGATTTGAAAATATAGTTTTGTTTGAAAACTCTACCAAAATGAAGAATACCATAACTAGTTAAATGGAAAAACTTTTAAACTAGTACGAAATCCTTCAAACAAGGAATAAAACGAAATTATTTTCATGAATAAGAAATCCACATGAAAATCAACACTCTAATCCAATTAAGCACAATTTTGACTCATGAAAACATAACATGAGCAAGCAATAAAAGTGAGTGTACATATAAAGTGTGAATATCATAATCATGAAAATTTTTCATTAAGCTCAATTATTCCTTAATCATGAAAACACGAAAATCATCAAAACTTATTTAACTTTCATGGCATATGTATGTCTAATACAAACTAAAGTATACATACATATCCAAAACACAACGAGTCCACAAAGTGTATATGCATGAAGGCACGTGGCTCAAAAGGATAAACATGTATATCTAATAGTTTGGACAAGATAGACATATACATGAAGTTAAACAATTAACACAAAATCAAGAAAACTTCACCAAAACAAATTTCATTTCATGGTATATGTATGAATTGTCAAC
Source organism: Agave tequilana (assembly GCA_038442645.1). Classification (NCBI taxonomy): domain Eukaryota; kingdom Viridiplantae; phylum Streptophyta; class Magnoliopsida; order Asparagales; family Asparagaceae; genus Agave; species Agave tequilana. The sequence goes on along the minus strand of JAVJIF010014310.1, from coordinate 16,810 downwards.
TCAAGAAGTATACATACATATCCCTAAACACAATTGAGTCCATATATATAGATTTGCATGAAAGGCAAATGACTCAAGGGTATACATGTATATCTTAAAGTTTGGCAATATAACTATATACATGAAGTGTAAAACTCATAAAACAAATCCAAAATGGGAATACAAGTTTAAAATGTATGAATCATCAAAACTAGACTATACTAGCACATCTAATGGGTTCAAATAAGCAATCAAGCCCAAACATATATAAATTATTTTGTGGCCCACTATATGTACAAGTATAAATCCTAGTTTTAATGAAAACTAACATCTAAACAAGTAAACTTAACATGAAGCATCAAAACTCAATAAAGAAATCATCATGATAGAACTAAAACATGATTACTATGTAAATTCACATGTATTAGATTCATGATGTACATTATAGCTTAAACAAAAGTGAGAACACTAAGAATGGGTTCATACAAGCATGTGTGTCTCAAATACTATATATGTATGTCAAGGATCTAATAATCATGGCATTTACATACTAATCCAAAGACAATGAAAACATGCTATAAAATATTAATATGAAAGCATGTAACGAATAATAAGGAGTTAAGAATTGTTACCAAAACCTAGAAGGCAACTCTCCTTGTCTCCAAAACATGGTGGTCATCTCCACCAAATCTTCCCTTGAAAGTGATGCATCCAATTGATTTCCTTTAAGCACGGAACGCATCCACTCCAAGGTGTCATCACTCTCACGTCATGTGAGAGCCACACCTACATCAAGAATAATAGGAGGGGTGGTCTTTGGTACTCACATCTTGTTGGGTCCATGGGGGTTAGTCCCTTCCCTAACCCAAACAAATTTCTTTGCTAAATTCTCAACATGTAAACGATCATAGCAAAATTTAGCAAGATGGCCTTTTCGCCACAATGTGTACATGTGTACACATGAGCATACATGTGTTGATGGTGTCCGTGTGGAGCATGTGTATGCCGTGGAGGGTGTGCATGCATAAAAAATGGAACTTGTTTCTTACGAACCAAGGTTTCCAAGCGTGTGTGGTTCAAGGCACATTGGCTCATAGTGGAGCCCAAACAATCTACTCTCTTCTTTAACATACAAATAATATCATTAATCCTAGAAGAAGAGGTACATGCATTAGGTAGATTAGATGAAGGTACACTAGCATGGCAAACATGTGCATCAATTTTATTTTGCAAAACTTCATTTTTCTTTAAACAAATTTCTAAATCCTTTGAAATAGAATCAATTTTTATTTTCAAAGAATTATTTTCTTTTACAACAAAATCAACTTTAGAAGATAATTTTCATTTTTCTTCAAAATAGCATGGTAATCATTTTTAGTTTTTAAAATTCATTTTTTTTTAGTGCAAGTTTTAATTGAGATCTCAATGAATCCCTTTCATTATAGACCTCAACCTTGTCTTGCAAAACACAATCAAGTCTAGAATGCAAACTCTTATTTTCTTTTTCAATTTCTAGACTTTTCTTTTTCAAAATCTTATAATTTTCAATTAATTTTTCACAAACAATAGAAAGTTCTTCATTTAAAGCATGGGCATCAAATTATCACATGAAGAACTAGAGCAATCATCACTATCTAAGTGGGGTTCTGAATGTACCTCAAGGGAGTCATTCCTTGGACCATGAAGCATTGTGAATCGGATTCTCCACTAGATTCCTCCGGTTGGTTTGGCACTTGAAGCTCGGAGGTGATGGTGGTTGTTGTTAACTTGTTCCACACTGCAAAAGCAGAATCAAGGTTAGAAACACGTAAAAGATAATCTTTAGATAAAGTGCTTCTAATGGCCTCTAGGGCTTGTGCATTGGCCCCTATATGATTGCGATCACTAAGGAAGGATTCCTTGGTAATAGCAAGATAAACTTTATGACCTAGGGTTTGTAAATAAACGGTCATCCTAATCTTTCAAACATGAATGTTGGAAGGGTCATACATAGGTGGGGTCATGAAGGCCATGGTAAACTATATGTGTGCAAATAAGCAAATGCAAACAATAGATTAGCAAGCAAATGGATCTCACTCCTAGGATGTTAAGCCTAAGTATCAGGAGCACTAGCTCTGATACCAATTGAAACACCTAGAGGGGGGTGAATAGGTGTTAGTGCTAATCTAAAACTTAATGCAAAACTAAGTGCGCTAAATGCGGAAGCTAATGCAAATTATGCATAAACTAATGCAATACAACAAGTGTAGCCGAATTCCCTTGCGAGGCTCTGGACTAACTCCCCTTGATTCCCCTTGAAATGGGTTGAGGCGCTATGTGAAGCTCTTGTTGGATGAGTATAAGTTGGGCACACACACAAGCAATCCAAGCAATGTGCACACACAATCAAGCCAAGCAATCAAGGATATAGCAATATGGATTATGCAATGGCAACACAAGCAATGTATATAATATGCTATGGAAGAATAATGCTCAACACAAGCAAATATGATATGATGTTATGTATGATGCTTTGCACAAATGTAAAGAGAGAGAGTTTAGAGACAAGTGGATCAAATGCAAACACAAAGATATGTTTCGAGGTTCGAGCACCCTTGCTCTACATCCCCGCCTACACCACCGTGTAGGATTTCTCAATCCACTATAGGAGTACCAAACTCCTCTCTCAACCTTTACAGAGCCACCGAGGCTATACAACCACAATCCACCTCTACCGAAGAGGGATAAGGCCCGTAGCCAATACAACAACCAAACTCAATCACCTCACACTTGAAGGATACAAACCAATCACCCGATCACCTCTACCGAAGAGGGATACAACAAAATAAGGTGTACAACTTAGAGGTTACAACAACAACCTCAAAACTCTCTCTTTTCTTTTCTCTTTCCACAAAACAAAATCCTAATAGATTAGGATAGTATGATAGCTCAAGTGTGGAAAAACTAGGTGTTTTTAAAAACAAGCAACAAAGAAAAAACTACTTGGAAAATCTCTTGTAAAAGATAGAAAATGCAAGATCAAATCAAAATCCCAAAACCTAGTTTTCTTTGATTTTTCAAAAACCAAAATAATGAAGATGAGAAGTTTTAAAGCCCACAAACTCTTTTTAAAACTCTTTAAAACACTTTAGAAAACTGAAATTTTTCCTCTTCAAAAACTTGGCCAAAATCCCCAAAGAGATGGGGTTTTTATAGCCCCAACAGAAACTAGCCGTTAGAGCTGAGCTGGCAGCTCTGACAGGCAACGGTCGACCGGTCCGGTCGACCGCCAACGGTCAGAAATATGACCGTTGGGTACAGCGGTCGACCGGCCCGGTCGACCGAAACAAACCGAGAGCAGAACTCTTCTGCAGCGGTCGACCGCCCGGTCGACCCAAACAAACAGAGAGCAGAGCTCTCAGACCCGGTCGACCGGCCCGGTCGACCGTTTTTTGTGTCTGCCCACATCTGTGCACGTCGGTCGACCCTAGGGGTCGACCGGCTCTTGGTGCGGTCGACCGTCCGGTCGACCGACCAGCCTGCCAGCACAAAAAAAAAAGACAGAAATTTTGGAAAAATATTTTCTAAAAATCTTTTATCTCTTTAAAAATACCATAAAATTGTTTTATCATTTTATATTGAAACTCAAACAAGTGATAAAAATTTCAAGACAATATATCAACATATCAATTCATTTTTGTGTCTTGCCAATTTTATCAAAAACAAAACTTGTATTTTTATCAAACTTGATTTTTCCAAAACATGAATAGGATAGTCAAAATAAGTTTGTCTAGTAACTTTAAAGCATGTATGTATATCTAGAACATATCTAATATACATAGAAATAAAGTAAATTTGTTTTGATCTACTATCCATGAAAACCAAAATCCAAATCATGAAAACGTGTGTGTTGTGTGCACTTGAGCATATCAACTATACTAAGCTTTACAAATGGATCTAAAATACACTATCTAAATTATGGATACCTAAGTCCTCTTGACGATCTTCATCTTCAAGTAGACTTGCTCCAAAACTCCATCCATGGGCTAGGCAATGTGTGATCTTGACGCTTTGGCCCTGGAATCATCATGAAAAGCTTCTAAACACCTTGTTGAAGCTAATCACCAACTAATATCTTGGTTAATGATCTGAAACTTAAACAACACAAGATTATTAGTAAACATAACTACATGAGTTAATCATCATCAAAACTAGAGTGGAAGGCCTTTGGGCCAACACTTAAATGTCTATTTTCATGAAAATGCTATTTACATGACTTTTGAACACTCACACTTTATTTATTTTGTCATGACTTAGTTTCATGGACATATTTTTGAGCTTTATAGACTATGAATGTAATTTTGTGTATTTAGTTTTGTTTCATGAAAAACATATGATTTATTGTATTTTGAAGGATCTTTAACTAGTTTTTCAAAAATCAATTTATACTAGTTATTTAATCTTCAAATTAGTAGTTTATGAGATATACACATGATCCTATTATTGCTTCAATTGGTGTCATTGAATCGTTTCAATTAGTATCAATTTGACTCTATTTTTGTATACTCATTTTGTTTTCTATGTATGTATGCTCTAATTTTCAATTGGTATTATCCATTCTCATACATATATATGATGTTCATGTACTTACTTTACATTTGGTATGCATCTTAAAGCACAAAGTTTATGCTAAGCTTGATCTAAAACTTTATTTTCAATTGGTAATTGACATTTTTAAGCTTATGCATGTTTTTCAATGGTATCAAAATGCTTCAAATTTATTATAAATTTACAATTAATATCAATATATTTTATGTAGTTGAAAAATTAAAATTTGTAATGTTTATTTACAATTTGATTATTTACTTTTAGTATCTTAAAAATTTGATTTTACAAGTGATACCTTTAAAAAAAAGGAAAAATTCAAAATTTTTGATTTGTATTGCCTATATGCAAGGAGAGCTTAACATCTCTTCTACATATAGATTCATGTTGAGTGTATTGTATATTGAGGAGCTTGACAACTCTTCTTTATGTGGTACACGTGTGTAGGGGGAGCTTCACATCTCCTCTTATGCATTGCATATTTTACGTTATTGAATTAGGGCTTGTCATCCCTCTTTCATGTAATGTATATGTGTAGGGAAGTTAACTTAGCGTCTTCCTCTTCATGAATGTATATCGCATATAACCCTTATTGATCGATTTGTTTTTACCCTTCTTTGGTTCTTTGTTTCGGACAAAATGGGGGAGAAAATTTTGTTTTGTTTTTACTTCAACCCCTTTGTTGATGATTGACAAAAAGGGGAGAAGAATTTGAGATTTATATGCATGTTAGTAGAATTTATGTTTTATGCATATATGTTTTTGTTTTGCAATAGGAGAAAAAGATTTGATTTGTTTTATCTCCATACATTTGCATACATGGTTATGAGCATTCATTGCGTATTTATATTGTTTATTTCTATGCATGAGTTAAGGGGGAGCTTCTTTGAAGCTTTACTTTAATCCATGTATATATAACTTCATGAGTTTTGTCATCATCAAAAGGGGAGATTGTTGGCCCAAAGGCCTATCACTCTAGTTTTGATGATGATCAACTCATGTAGTTATGTTTACTAATGATCCTGTGTTTAATTGTGACAGATTTATGATCAAGATCTTAGTAGGTGCATAGCTTCAACAAGGATTTGAAGTCAAGTTTTGGAGCTAGCACTGGTTGATTCACGAGCCTATGCATCAAGACCACAACAAGAGTCGAGCTCGTTGGATTGCTTTTGGACCAAGTCTAGAAGATGAGAAGGCTTCAAGAAGATCAAGACTTGAGTCTAGGTTTGTTTTAGAAGATTTTATTTTTAGATAAAATGTAAAGGATAGAATAGTTGGTGGATTGCTCAAGTATATATCACGCACACACACTCTTGATTTAGTTATCTTTTCATAAAAGAATTTTCAGTTTAGAATAGACTTTCATTTTTGAAGAATACTATTTTGGTTTTTGGTGTTTTCTTATATACATGTTTTAAACCAAAACCATATTTAGAGCTTATGCCAAAACATAGATATTTCATCTTAATTGTGTAGTGGATCATATCCATACACACTATGCTTTAATGAATTCAAAATATCTTGTTTTTGTATCATGAAGAAGTTTGGAAAACAGTTTTAGAAAAATACAAGTTTTCAATTGAGCGAATATTTTCATATTACAAAAATAGTCCAAATATTTTATAACATGCCTTGATTTTGTGCAAGCATGTTTGTTTATCAAAGTATATTGGTAAAACTATTTTTGTAGATTTTTCAGTATTTTATGGGATTTTATATTTAGCCAAAAAGACCAGTTTTTATCCCTTTAGTTTTTCTGTTCCAGGCTTCAGCCAGTCGACTAGTCGACCAACCAAGTCGACTGGGGCTGAAGTCGGTCGACCCGCTTGGTCGACCGATGTGCACAGACGTGCACGCCAGTTCTGCAGGATGGCCGGCCGACCGACCCGGTCGACCGTCTAGAGAGCTCTGCTCTCTGGAAAGGCCCGGACGGCCGGGCGGCCGACCGGACAGAGAGATTGCTCTCTGTATCCTGGCGCGGTCGACCGCCCGATCGACCGATGACTCAAACGGTCTGAAATATGACCGTTGGCCGCCGACCGGACGGTCGACCGACAGGCCTGACAGACCCCAACGGCTAGTTTTTTCTGAGCCTATAAATTTGGGGGTTTAGGCATTTTTTCACTAAGATTTGGAGAGTATTTTTGAGGCAGTTTTTTCCAATCCTTTTCAGAGGTTTTTCTCCACAAATTTGAGAGCAATATTTCCTATCAAAAGGGATGATTTTATCAAGAGTGTTTAAAGTGATTCTTTGAGTTTTCCTCCACCTTTCTCATCCTAGTTTTTGAAAAACACCTAGAGGGGGGGGTGAATAGGTGTAAGTGCTAATCTAAGAAACTTAATGCGAACTAAGTGCGCTAAATGCGGAAGCTAATGCAAATTATGCACAACTAATACAATACAACAAGTGTAGCCGAATTCCCCTTGCGAGGCTCTGGACTAACTCCCCTTGATTCCCTTAAAATGGGTTGAGGCGCTATGTGAAGCTCTTGTTGGATGAGTATAAGTTAGGCACACACACACAAGCAATCCAAGCAATATGAAATACACACAATCAAGCCAAGCATATAATAGATATGACAATAAGAAATGCAAGGCACAACACAAGCAATATATGGTATGAATGAATCAATGCTCAACACAAGCAAGTATGATATGATGATGAGTATGATGCTTTGCACAATTATAAGAGAGAGAGTTAGAGAGACAATGGATCAAAACGCAAACACCAAGATTTGTTTCGAGGTTCGAGCACCTTGCTCTACATCCCCCCCGGCTACACCACCGTGTAGGATTTCCACTATCTCAACTCCCACCGAGGAACCTCTACCAAGAGGATTTCTTACAACTCTAGGAGTACCAAACTCCTCTCTCAACAATAACCTCCTCACAACCAAGGGGTTAGGCCCGTAGCCAATACAACAACCAATCCACACACCTCTACTGAAGAGGCTCACAACCAAACACTATCACCTCTACCAAAGAGGAATCCAAACCAATACCACTCCGATCACCTCTACCGAAGAGGGATTCACAAAAGCAAGGAGGGTTTACAATAAGTGGTTACAAAGACCACAAACACAATCTTTCTTTCTTTTCTCTTTTCTTTTCCACAAAATAAGATCCTAAATAGATTAGGATAGGTGATAGCTCAAGTGTGGAAACAAAGTGTTTTTGGAAACAAGCAACAAAGAAAAAACTACTTGGAAATCTCTTGTATATGATAGAAAATGAAATACCAAATCAAAATCCCAAAACCCTAGCTTTCTTTGATTTTCCAAAAACCCAAAAACAAATAAGATGAAATCTTTTTGGCTTAAAAACCCTTTTAAAACTCTTTAAAACACTAGAGAAAGTCTGGAATTTTTAGCTCTCAAAATCTTGGCCAAACAATGGAGAAATGGGGTATATATAGCCCCTAGGAAAAACTAGCCGTTAGGCTGATGTGGCAGCTTGACAGACTGCCGGTCGACCGGTCCGGTCGACCGCCAACGGTCAAAAATGTGACCGTTGGGCAATAGCGGTCGACCGGCCCGGTCGACCGAAACAAACCGAGAGCAGAGCTCTCAGACCCGGTCGACCGGCTCAGTCGACCGTCCACTGTGCCTAACAGACGTGCACGTCTGTGCACGTCGGTCGACCGGATCGGTCGACCGGCCCTTGGTGCGGTCGACCGTCCCGGTCGGCCGACCAGCCTGTCAGCACAAAACTAGGTCAGAAAAATTTGGAAAAATATTTTCTAAAAAAATCTTTTATCTCTTTAAAAATACCATAAAAATTGTTTTATCATTTTATGTTGAAACACAAGCATGTGATAAAAATTTCAAGACAATATATCAACATATCAATTCATTTTTGTGTCTTGCCAATTTTATCAAAAACAAAACTTTGTATTTTGTCAAACTTGATTTTTCCAAAACATGAATAGGGATATCAAAATAAGTTTGTTTGCCAAGTTAAAGCATGTATGTATAAATAGAAACATCTACTATACATATAACATATGTAAACTTGTTTTGATCACTATTCATAAAAACCAAATATCAAATCATGAACGTGTGTGTTTTGTGTTCACTTGAGCATATTAACTAAACTAAGCTTTACAAATGGATCTAAAACACAAACTCTAACTAGATACCTAAGTCTTCTTGACGATCTTCATCTTCAAGTAGACTCGGTCCAAACTCCGTGATTCTCCAAGTGCAAAGGTATGATCTTTAAGCTTTGGCACCGGAATCATCAAGAATAGCTTCTAATCATCTTGTTGAAGCTAATCACCAACCTAATATCCTGTTAATGATCTGAAATTTAGAAACACAAGAATATTAGCAAACATAACTACATGAGTGTTGATCATCATCAAAACTAGAGTGGAAGGCCATTGGGCCAACAATCTCCCCCTTTTTGATGATGACAAAACTCATGGAGTTATATATCATGGATTAAAGATAAGCTTCAAGGAAGCTCCCCCTTAACTCATGCATAGGGATAAACAATAATATATACAATGAATGTTAAACATGAAACATGCGTATGCATAAACAATAAATGGTTCTAGATATCAAATGGAATATTCAAAACAAAATAAGCTCTAGATACCAATTACAAAGCAAACTCTATAAATCAATTAAACTTAATATTCTTGAGATTAAAACATAATATATGCATAAACATAAGCATGCATATAAACTCAAATACTTCTCCCCCTTTTTGTCAATCATCAACAAAGGGGTAAACAATCAAAACCATAGATAAAATGAGGGGTAAAAATCTTTCTCCCCCTTTTTGTCAATCAAAATGATGCAAACAATGTTCTCCCCTTTTTGTCTAAAACAAAAAACAAAATCAATAAGGGGTGACTATAAACATGATATCAATTAAAAATATGTCAATGAAGCATCTTGATACCAATAAACAAGAATCATATATGTTATATGCTATATACATTCATGAAGAGGAAGACGCTAAGTTAGCTTCCCTACACATATGCATTACATGAAGAAGGATGACAAGCCCCAATTCACATAACACATATTATGTAATGCATAAGAGGAGATGTGAAGCTCCCCCTACACACGTATATCATATAAAGAAGAGTTGTCAAGCTCCTCAATTTATAATATACTCAACATGAATCTATATGTAAGAGAGATGTTAAGCTCTCCTTGCATATAGGAAATACAAATCAAAACTTTGAATATTTTCTTTAAACAAATTTTGAAAATACCAATTGTAATTAAACATAACAAATTACCAATTGTAAAACAACATAACAAATTTTGAATGTCTAAACACAAATTTTGATACCAATTGTAAGAATATATTTCATTTTGAAACTATATAAACAAATTTGATGTTGATATCATATGTTCAAAATAACAACTTTTAATCATAAAGAGTGGGAGTACAAATACCAATTGAAATACAAAATCAAATTTTCTCCCCCTTTATGAAAAACAAACTAAAGACATGCATAGTCTTGATAACAATTTAAAAGTAATCAATTTAAACAAAATTGAAACTCAAGCACTAGCATAAACACAAACATATATATGTATGAAATATAGATACCAATAGAAATTGATATACTTGGAATTTAAAGCATACATACATACAAAACATATATGAGTATATAAGAAGATCAAAATGATACCAATTGAAAGAGCTCAATGATACCAATTGACATAACAATAAGTTCAAGTGTATACATCATATTATCTACCACCCAATCATAATTCAAGTTTTAAAGATTTTCAATTTAGGGCATACATGAACATGATCTCCCATCCTACCGCCCTTAGATGGTAGGGGTTTTCAAAGATAGATTTGAAAATGTAGTTTTGTTTGAAAATCACTACCAAAATGAAGAACACCGCAACTAGTTAAATGGAAAACTTGTTAACTAGCACGAAATCCTTCAAGCAAGGAATAAAACAAAAATGAAATTCACATGATAATCATCACTCTAACCAATAAAGCATAACTCATGAGAAACAAAACATGAGCAATAGATATGAGTGTACAAATAATATGTGAAGATCATAATCATGAAAAATATTTCATTAAGCTCAATTATTCCTTAAAACATAATTCCATCAAAAAAACATGAAAAATCATATAAAACTCCTTATTTAATCTTCAAGGCATATGTATGTCTAATACAAGCTAAATATACATACATATCCAAAACTCAACGAGTCCACTAAATGTATATTCATGAAGGCACGCGGCTCAAAAAGATGTATATGTATAAGATTAGTTTGAACTAGATAGACATATACATGAAGTTAAACATAAATACATGAAACATGAAAAACTAAATTTTCATCACAACAAATTTCATTTCAAGGTATATGTATGAATTGTCAAACATGAAGTATACATACATATCCCTAAACACAATTGAGTCCAAATATAGATTTGCATGAAAGGCAAATGACTCAAGGGGTATACATGTATATCTTCAAGTTTGGCAAAATACACATATACATGAAATGAAAACTCATAAGAACAAATACCAAAAAAATGGAATACAAGTTTAAAATGTATGACTCATCAAAACTAGACTATACTAGCACATCTAATGGGAACAAACAAGCATTCAATCCCAAACATATATAGATTTGTTTGTGGCCCATCATATATACAAATATATAACTAGTCTTAATGAAAACTAACACTTAAACATATATTCAAACATGAAGCATCAAAACAAACATAAAAGTCATCATGATAAAACTAAAACATGATTACTATGTAAATTCACATGTATTAGATTCATGATGTACATTATAGCTTAAACAAAAGTGAGAACACTAAATATGGGTTCATATAAGCATATGTGTCTCAAATACTATACATGTATGTCAAGGATCTAATAAACATGGAATGAACATACTAATCCATAGACATCAAAAACATGCTATAAACATTAAACATGGAAGCATGTAAACAATAAATGGGAGTAACGGATTGTTACCAAAACCGAAGAAGCAACTCTCCTTGTCTCCAAAACATGGTGGTCATCTCCACCAAATCTTCCCTTGAAAGTGATGCATCCAATTGATTTCCTTTAAGTCCGGAACGCATCCATTCCAAGGTGCTATCACTCTCACGTCATGTGAGAGCCCACACCTACATCAAAAACAATAGGAGGGGTGGTCTTTGGTACCCATATCTTCTTGGGTCCATGGGGTTAGTCTCATTCTAACCCAAACAAAATTCTTTGCTAAATTAGGAGTATGTAATCTATCATAACAAAATTTAGCAAGGTGGCCCTTACGTCCACAATGTGTACATGAGTACACATGAGCATACATGTGTTGATGGTGTCCGTGAGGAGCATGTGCATGCTGTGGAGGGTGTGCATGCATAGAAGTTGGAACTTGTTTCTTTCGAACCAAGGTTTCCAATCGTGAGTGGTTCATGGCACATTGGCTCATAGTGGAGCCCAAACAATCCATTTTCTTCTTTAACAAATTTATATCATTTTCGAGCATAGAGAAGTGGAACATGCAATGGGTGATTTAGGTGAAACTACCCTAGCATGGCAAACATGAGAATCAATCTTATTTTGCAAAACAATATTTTTCTCTAAGCAAACATTTAAATCATTGGAAATAGAAATGATTTTGTTTTTCAAAACAACATTCTCTTTTAAAACAAATCAACTTTAGAAGACAAGTTTTCATTTTTCTTTAAAATAGCATGGCAATCATTTTTAGACTTTAAAAATTCATTTTCTTTAAGTGCAAGTTCCAATTGAGATCTCAATGAATCCCTTCATTATAGACCTCAACCTTTTCTTGCAAAACACAATCAAGTCTAGAATGCAAACACTTATTTTCTTTTTCAATTCCTAGACTTTTCTTTTCAAAATCTTATATTTTCTATAAGTTTTTCATAAACAATTGAAAGTTCTTCATTTATAGCATGAACATCAATATGATCATTTGAAGAACTAGAACAATCATCACTATCATAGTGGGGTTCCGAATGTACCTCAAGGGAGTCATTCCCTTGGACCATGAAGCATTGAGAATCGAATTCTCCACTAAATTCCTCTTCTTGTTGGATTTGGACTTGAAGCTTGGAGGTGTTGGTGGTTGTTGTCACTTGTTCCACACTGCAAAAGCGGAATCAAGATTAGAAACACGTAAAAGATATTCTTTAGGTAAATGCTTCTAATGGCCTCTAGGGCTTGTGCATTGGCCCCTATATGATTGCAATCACCAAGATAACATCTCTTGGTGGCGGCAAGAAAGACATGCAAACCTAGGGTTTTTAGGTACATGGACATCCTATACTTCCAATATCAATGTTGGAAGGATCATAGCTAGGTGAGGTCATGAAGTCCATGGTAAACTATATATGAATGTGCAAACAAACAAATGCAAATGAGATTAGCAAGCAAATGGATCTCACTCCTAGGATGTTAAGCCTAATATCAGAGCACTAGCTCTGATACCAATTGAAAAACACCTAGAGGGGGGTGAATAGGTGTAAGTGCTAATCTAAGAAACTTAATGCAAACTAAGTGCGCTAAATGCGGAAGCTAATGCAAATTATGCACAAACTAATACAATACAACAAGTGTAGCCGAATTCCCTTGCGAGGCTCTGGACTAACTCCCCTTGATTCCCCTTGAAATGGGTTGAGGCGCTATGTGAAGCTCTTGTTGGATGAGTATAAGTTAGGCACACACACACAAGCAATCCAAGCAATATGAAATACACACAATCAGCCAAGCATATAATAGATATGACAATAAGAAATGCAAGGCACAACAAGCAATATATGGTATGAATGAATCAATGCTCAACACAAGCAAGTATGATATGATGATGAGTATGATGCTTTGCACAATTATAAGAGAGAGAGTTAGAGAGACAATGGATCAAAACGCAAACACCAAGATTTGTTTCGAGGTTCGAGCACCTTGCTCTACATCCCCGCCTACACCACCGTGTAGGATTTCCACTATCTCAACTCCCACCGAGGGAACCTCTACCAAAGAGGATTTCTTATAACTCTAGGAGTACCAAACTCCTCTCTCAACAACAACCTCCTCACAACCGAGGGGTTAGGCCCGTAGCCAATACAACAACCAATCTACACACCTCTGCCGAAGAGGCTCACAACCAAACACTATCACCTCTACCAAAGAGGAATCCAAACCATACCACTCCGATCACCTCTACCGAAGAGGGATTCACAAAAGCAAGGAGGGTTTACAATAAGTGGTTACAAAGACCACAAACACAATCTTTCTTTCTTTTCTCTTTTCTTTTCCACAAAAACAAGATCCTAAATAGATTAGGATAGGTGATAGCTCAAGTGTGGAAACAAAGTGTTTTTGGAAACAAGCAACAAAGAAAAAACTACTTCGGAAATCTCTTGTATATGATAGAAAATGAAATACCAAATCAAAATCCCAAAACCCTAGCTTTCTTTGATTTTCCAAAAACCCAAAAAAAAATAAGATGAAATCTTTTTGCTTAAAAACCCTTTTAAAACTCTTTTAAAACACTAGAGAAAGTCTAGAATTTTTAGCTCTCAAAATCTTGGCCAAAACAATGGAGAAATGGGGTATATATAGCCCCTAGGAAAAACTAGCCGTTAGGCTGATGTGGCAGCTTGACAGACTGCCGGTCGACCGGTCCGGTCGACCGCCAACGGTCAAAAATGTGACCGTTGGGCAATAGCGGTCGACCGGCCCGGTCGACCAAAACAAACCGAGAGCAGAGCTCTCAGACCCGGTCGACCGGCTCGGTCGACCGTCCACTGTGCCTAACAGACGTGCACGTCTGTGCACGTCGGTCGACCGGATCGGTCGACCGGCCCTTGGTGCGGTCGACCGTCCCGGTCGGCCGACCAGCCTGTCAGCACAAAACTAGGTCAGAAAAATTGAAAAAATATTTTCTAAAAAAATCTTTTATCTCTTTAAAATACCATAAAAATTGTTTTATCATTTTATGTTGAAACACAAGCATGTGATAAAATTTCAAGACAATATATCAACATATCAATTCATTTTTGTGTCTGCCAATTTTATCAAAAACAAACTTTGTATTTTGTCAAACTTGATTTTTCCAAAACATGAATAGGGATATCAAAAATAAGTTTGTTTGCCAAGTTAAAGCATGTATGTATAAATAGAAAACATCTACTATACATATAACATATGTAAACTTGTTTTGATCACTATTCATAAAAACCAAATATCAAATCATGAAACGTGTGTGTTTTGTGTTCACTTGAGCATATCAACTAAACTAAGCTTTACAAATGGATCTAAAACACAAACTCTAAACTAGATACCTAAGTCTTCTTGACGATCTTCATCTTCAAGTAGACTCGGTCCAAACTCCGTGATTCTCCAAGTGCAAAGGTATGATCTTTAAGCTTTGGCACCGGAATCATCAAGAATAGCTTCTAATCATCTTGTTGAAGCTAATCACCAACCTAATATCCTGTTAATGATCTGAAACTTAGAAACACAAGAATATTAGTAAACATAACTACATGAGTGTTGATCATCATCAAAACTAGAGTGGAAGGCCATTGGGCCAACAGTTTTCTCACACTACACTTGAGCATCCATTGATTATTCATTCTGTAGGAGTGTTGTAGTGAGAGCTTTTTATTGGTGATCAAAGTGCTTAGATCACCAAGAGATTTCATTCTTGCACTTTGAGGAAACGGGCAAGTGTGCTCGTGGTGGTTTAGAGTTCGGTTGTGAACTCTTGGTTTGAGGTGCGGCCTCGGCAAGCTTATGGGGCTTGCGTGTGTACGGACTAAGGAGTCCGAGGGATTGTAGGTGTTGCGACACCAAGGAGAGATCCATTGGGATCGAGCATAGTGGAAATCCTTCGTGTGTCGAAGGCGGGGATGTAGAGCAAGTGTGCTCGAACCTCGAAACAAATTCTTTGTGTTTGCGATTGCTCACTCTCTCTCTCTCTGTCTCTTTTATATCTTGCATGCTATTACTTGTCTTTATTTTTACATGCTAGATATTCATTGTGCTTAATTTATATACTTGCTTGGGATTGTTTGCTAACACTTGTATTTAACCAAGAGAGCCAACACGGCACTCAACCCTTATCTAGGGAAATCTAGAGGAGTTTATCCAGAGCCCTTCACGGGGATTCGGCAACACTCTTGTGTTATACGTGGTGTTTAGTGTAAGAGTTTAGTTTAGGTCATTATAGTTTTTAATTCCGTATTATTTGGCATTAAGTGACCATTAGGTTAGCCATCACCTATTCACCCCCCCTCTAGGTGAACTTACAATTCATGGACCAATCAGACACCACCAACACCACCACCTTGAGGTGATTTTTCCTTCCCTCTTTATTTGTTTCATACATACATATATTCACGATGCATTGAGGATAATGCATGAGAAAAGTGTGGAGGAGGATTTACTAACATAGAGTTTTTAGATTTTCTTTCTTTTTCACTTCTTTTAGGATATTCTTAGAATTTTTTCTTTTTGTATAGGAATTATTTTTCACTTTCTTAAAAACTTTTTGAAACAAGAGAAAAAGTTTTGATCTATTTTTAAGAAAATTAAGATGATCTTAGAAACTAAGAAAACGTTAATTATGACATTTTAAACCTAGTCGAAATAATGGATCTTGTTTAAGATTTTGGGCTAAGTAAGATAGACTGAAAAGATAATTTTTATCTGATTTTTTGCCTTAGATAGTATGCACTTCATACTTACACATTTTTGGGATGAAAGCAAAGATCTCAAATACCATAAAGCAAATAAAGAAAAATATATGGTATATATGACAAAAATCACTTGTTAAGCTCGATAACTATGCGTCAAGAAGCATGATTATTCACACCTAACGGTGTTCAAAAGAAATAAATAATCATTCTTAGTTTTGTGAACTTGTTTACTCGAGTCCTTAAACCCGAGGGATATTTCTCATCTGGTGCCCTAAAACCGCCTGGTCTGGGAGTCATTGGTTAAAGGCTCACTTCCTGGATAAACTAGAAAGCCTAAGAAAATTAAGGGAAGAAAATATATATATATATATACTAAATAAATGGCTTGATGGTTGGAGTTGAAATCCTAGAAATCTTCACTGTTACAAAGTGCATATTATCTAGGTTTTATGAAGGATAAAATATTTAATCCAGTTTCAAATTTTTACCTTAATTGATGATAGGATCTTGCATATAGACTAAGTCTAAGGAAGAATAATTTTTGGTGGACTTACGATCTTAGATC